>WNWK01007165.1:0-17500 GCA_009830355.1 Cherax destructor | reverse complement strand
GTGATTTCGGATCATATATATATATATATGTGTGTGTGTGTGTGTGTGTGTGTGTGTATGTATGTGTGTGTGTGTGTGTGTGTGTGTGTGTGTGTGTGTGTGTGTATGTGTGTGTGTGTGTGTAACTGTAATTAACAGTTATACATAATGGTCTGAGTTAAAAGCTGAAAGGTCATTCAAAGGAACGATCTCACTTTGACAGGAAAAGCAATGGCTTGGTCACTATATGCTGCCAAGTCTTGATTTATGGCTGTAAAACATTGCGATTGAATGCAAATATAATCAACGGAATCCACTCTGCTCCAACACATAGAGAGGGAAATAAAGCGGCACTTGTATGGGACTGAAGCAGAGAGATATTCTTCTACACAACAGTGACATTTATTGACGTGGGTCAAAGAAGCTCTTGAGTCAGACCCCATCGTTACTCAAAAAAAGTATTAAGGCCGATCCTTTGAAGATCAAGGCTGTTTCCAAGGTCTCCTACAAGGCTACTAGGAGATCTTCGACAGTGTCCTACGAGAAACGAAGAAATCCTTTCCCTAGATCTCGCCAGATGGAAGAATTGAGTTCATCTGGAATCCTGAGATATAATCTCAGAAATTATTTAATTACTCAAGAGACTATGCAAAAAAATTTTGGGGAGATTGTAAATACGTATAAGAAAGGTTAACGTACAGCTATAATAGTGATAGTTTTCCAGCCCCTTAATAATGACCAGAGAGAACCATTCTTTATTTTGAAATTAGGAATGAAACTGGTGGTAGAATTTTCGTCTGAAATCAGACGCGCCCGCGCCTGGTGTCCTGTCAGAGGTGTGGTGTTATTAGCGTGGTGAACAGAAACGGAATTTGTTATGATGACAGATGTGTTATGAATTCCTTTTCATGGGCACTCTCAGAGTGAGCTTCGTGAGGGGTGCAGCTGTTATCATCTACTGTCCTGTGTACTGTCCTGGGTACTGTCCTGGGTACTGTCCTGGGTACTGTCCTGGGTACTGTCCTGGAACTGTCCTGGGTACTGTTCTGAGTACTGTCCTGGGTACTGTCCTGGGTACTGTCCTGGTACTGTCCTGGGTACTGTCCTGTTTACTGTCCTGTGTACTATCCTGGGTACTGTCCTGGAACTGTCCTGGGTACTGTTCTGAGTACTGTCCTGGGTACTGTCCTGGGTACTGTCCTGGTACTGTCCTGTGTACTGTCCTGGGTACTGTCCTGGGTACTGTCCTGGGTACTGTCCTGGGTACTGTCCTGGGTACTGTCCTGGGTACTGTCCTGGGTGCTGTCCTGGGTACTGTCCTGGGTACTGTCCTGATTACTGCCCTGAGTACTGTCCTGGGCACTGTCTGGGTGTGAGCTTCGTTAAGGGTGCAGTTGTTATCTACAGTCCTGGGTACTATCCTGGGCACTGTCCTTGTCACTGTCCTTGTTACTTTAAACTCACATGTTTGCTCTTGAGTGTCATCCCTCATGCACTCAGAGCCTTGCAATCTTGCCACCCTCTTTCTGCAATCAGATTTACGCCACCCGTCAAACTCGACCTTCTTCACCGTCCTCTAGTACGGTCGAGCCGGACTCAGAGTAATAAACAGTACTCACAGAGTACTGTTATGTATAACAAAATTCTGAAAGGAGCTCAAGTGGAAGGGGGGAGAGGTGGACGGGAGACGGTAGACGGGAGACAGTAGACGGGAGGTGATTTGTTAGATTTAATATCTACTGACTGCAACATCAAAAAGTTTTTAATAATTCAAATAAGGCATTGAACTCAGAGTGTGTATACACTGTGGAACATAACTATTGTTCCACTCTGTGGAACATAACTATTGTTCCACTCTGTGGAACATAACTATTGTTCCACTCTGTGGAACATAACTATTGTTCCACTCTGTGGAACATAACTATTGTTCCACTCTGTGGAACATAACTATTGTTCCACTCTGTGGAACATAACTATTGTTCCACTCTGTGGAACATAACTATTGTTCCACTCTGTGGAACAACTCTTCTCCAGACTGAGGGACTGACCACCCTCAATAACTACGTCTTTCGGAATAAAGATACCTAATTGTTGCCCGTGGGTCCTATTTATCTACTTACCGGTGTTATGTACCAATTCACATGTGAAAGTAGTTGGGTGGTTAATGGGGTTTAAAGCTTATCGACTATACGATGGTCATTAAGACTGCAAGTAATCTTATTTTACCACCAGACAAGAATACTTTAACCCCTGAAGGAAGGATTAATCTCTCAGCATATATACGCTGAGAGATATACACCTTTTGGTGTATACATCATATGTGGCAGTTGTTGTACAGATCTGAGACACAGTGTTACACAGGGATGGAGTGTACCTGTGTAGCAGTTATCGTCTGAACTCTGTCGGAACATTCCCTAGGTGCTAAGAAATCAGTGATATCAAGAAATAAGATTGAAATACGACAAGTGAAAAATACGTTTCTATTACAGTGAACGACTGAGCTAGAGACGACATGATTGTGAAATACTGTAAATGCTTGTGGCCAACCCGTGTGACGTGCGAAATTACAGAAAAATAAATAACTAGATACTTGTAAATGTAAAACAGTGTCAAAAAATTCGGCAAGGTGAAATTAAATCCAACAAATAATATATTGTGGCTTGAGGGAAAAACATCTGAGCATCGGTCAAGTTGATTGCTTTCTTAGCTAACAAGCGTGTAATTGAGTGGATGAGAAACGCGACAGTGTCAACATTGATGAAAATTTGGGGATCATCCGAGGTAATGTGGATCTTCGGCTCAGTGGAGAAGTGTTATAGTGGCCAGACAATGTCAAGAAAGACGATTATCAGCTGATCGACCTCAGGTTATCACCCTTCAGGCATGTGACAGCCTCCGTCAGGTGTGAGCATTATTAAGTTTTATGTTGGTCCAAGTTATTACTCGAAGCCATACATGGAACACTTAAGAGTTAGGAGGAACACTTCCCAAAATGCCGTGTGAGAGAGAGTAAAAATTATTGTTGCTAATGCAACAATCTCTTGTTAAGAGGCAGATAATCCACTCATTTTTAACATTCCATATTTAATTTACATTAATCGCAATGAGAAAATATCGAAATTCATCTTTAAAAATTACAGTTTATATCAAAAGTGTTACGGGAATTTGAGGAGATTTGTATGAATCAAAGGTGCGTGTGTGCGTGTGTGTGTTGGTGCTGTGTGTGCGTGTGTGTTGGTGCTGTGTGTGTGTGTGTGTTGGTGCTGTGTGTGTGCTGTGTTGGTGCTGTGTGTGTGCTGTGTGTGTTGGTGCTGTGACGAAGTTCAGCTTTACAGCAGACCAACGCAGCAAATTGACAGGTCAGCCACCAAAGTTAAATGAAGTTTTTACTCATCCCTTACTGGCGACTTTGTATTATTATATGTAGACTCTTTACATGCATTCCACTGTGTGGTGTTCATACAACTGCTATTATATAAAGTCACTTAATAAAAGATGGTCTACAGCCGGTACATGAGGTCGATCTGGCCGCCCTGAAACAACCGCGGCAACACCAGCTGAAGGGGCAATATTCCGCAGGACCTCCATAGCGCTGGCGGAAATTATGCGTTTTAAAGTCTGGGGTGAGAGTGTATCCGCTGGCGGTGAGGGGAAACTGGTGACGCACCAGGTTGGTGTAACGCACTCTGACACACACCGGTGATACATACGATGTTTGGAAGCAGTGGAAGAGATGACACATGACAGGAGGATACAGTCTCCAGGGTATATAGGAGAGATATAACATGTGGATATGACGTGAGTAAGTTGTAAGATATGATTCAAACCATGAATCGATACAATGACGCGCACGCGCGCGTGCATACAGATACACAGGCACACACACACACACAGTCAAGGACCAGGTAATCAGGCTGAGGAAGGAAGGTGGGGAGTTCACAAGAAACGACCAAGAAGTATGTGAGGAGCTCAACATGAGATTTAAAGAAGTATTTACACAGGAGACAGGAAGGACTCCAGGAATTCAGAATAGGGAGGTATACCAACAAGTGCTGGATGAAATACACACAACCGAGGAGGAGGTGAAGAAGCTGCTATGTGAACTCGATACCTCAAAAGCGGTGGGACCTGACAACATTTATCCGTGGGTCCTTAGAGAGGGAGTAGAGATGTTGTGTGTGCCACTAACACAAATCTTCAACACATCCATTGAAACTGGGCAACTACCTGAGGCGTAGAAGATGGCAAATGTAGTCCCAATTTTTAAGAAAGGAGACAGACACGAGGCATTAAACTACAGACCTGTGTCACTGACGTGTATAGTATGCAAAGTCATGGAGAAGATCATCAGGAGGAGAGTGGTGGAGCACCTAGAAAGAAACAAGCTTATAAACGACAACCAGCACGGTTTCAGGGAAGGAAAATCCTGTGTCACAAACCTACTGGAGTTTTATGACAAGGTAACAGAAGTAAGACACGAGAGAGAGGGGTGGATAGACTGCATTTTTGGGACTGCAAGAAGGCGTTCGACACAGTTCCTCACAAGAGGTTAATGCAAAAGCTAGAGGATCAGGCACACGTAACAGGAAAGGCACTGCAATGGATCAGAGAATATCTGACAGGGAGGCAACAACGAGTCATGGTACGTGACGAGGTGTCAGAGTGGGCACCTGTGACGAGTGGAGTTCCACAAGGGTCAGTCCTAGGACCTGTACTGTTTTTGGTATATGTGAATGACATAACGGAAGGGATAGACTCAGAAGTGTCCCTGTTTGCAGATGATGTGAAGTTAATGAGAAGAATCAAATCAGTCGAGGATCAGGCAGGACTACAAAGAGACCTGGACAGGCTACAAGCCTGGTCCAGTAACTGGCTCCTTGAATTTAACCCTGCCAAATGTAAAGTCATGAATATCGGGGAAGGGCAAAGAAGACCGCAGACAGAGTACAGTCTAGGTGGCCAAAGACTGCAAACCTCACTCAAAGAAAAAGATCTTGGGGTGAGTATAATACAGAACACATCTCCTGAGGCACACATCAATCAGATAACTGCTGCACCATTCGGGCGGCTGGCAAACCTAAGAATAGCGTTCCAATACCTCACTAAGGAATCATTCAAGACTCTGTACACCATATACGTCAGGCCCATACTGGAGTATGCAGCACCAGTTTGGAACCCACACCTGGTCAAGCACGTCAAGAAATTAGAGAAAGTGCAAAGGTTTGCAACAAGACTAGTCCCAGAGCTAAGGATTGTCCTACGAAGAAAGGTTAAGGGAAATCGGCCTGACGACACTAGAGGACAGGAGGGTTAGGGGAGACATAATAACGACATATAAAATACTGCGAGGAATAGATAAGGTGGACAGAGACAAGATGTTCCAGAGAGAGGACACAGAAACAAGGGGTCACAATTGGAAGTTGAAGACTCCTATGAGTCAAAGGGATGTTAGGAAGTATTTCTTCAGTCATAGAGTTGTCAGGAAGTGGAATAGCCTAGAAAGCGACGTAGTGGAGGCAGGAACCATACATAGTTTTAAGACTAGGTTTGATAAAGCTCATGGAGCAGGGAGAGAGAGGACCTAGTAGCAATCAGTGAAGAGGCGGGGCCAGGAGCTATGAATCGACCCCTGCAACCACAAATAGGTGAGTACAAATAGGTGAGTACACACACACACACCACTCAACAGGTCAAGTGGTTATCTAGGCAGAAGTGCGCAAACATCGCATTTCCAATAGAACTCTGAAGTGCAACATGCCCACCCTTAGTTGTGAGTCCTGGCACTGTAATTCTCACCTCCAGGACTCAAGTCCGTCTAACTGGTTTCCCTGAATCCCTTCATAAATATTAATTGATTGCACGCTGGTTTAACGACCCGTTAAACCAGCGACCCGTCCGGGAGACGACTCGCTAAGCCAACAACTGACCGTCTGACTGGTCAACAGTAGAACCGTGATTTAGGGAAGGAGGATCAAGCCTCATTAATAAAAAGCGCAAATTTACACTGTGGAAAGTTTCCTCATTTACACCGGGGGGAGTAAATAATTTACAAAATGTTCGGAACTGTGAGTCGGTTGCTTTATGCTGCTAATTTGCATACTGCCTGCAACTCCGAAAAAATCATTCCCTTTTTTTTTTGACAAGCTAATTGATCAATGGAAGTCGGAAAACATGAGCCTTGCAATGCAATATTTTTGTAGAGATAACCGCAGGGTCAGACAGACTCTTAGTCTCCTAGTTAGTAATCTCTCTCTCTCTTCTCCTCTCTCTCTCTCTCTCTCTCTCTCTCTCCTCTCTCTCTCTCTCTCTCTCTCTCTCTCTCTCTCTCTCAAGAGTTCAGCATGATTAAATGAGCTTTATCAAACCTAGTCTTAAAACTATGTATGGTTCCTGCCTCCACTACGTCGCTTTCTAGGCTATTCCACTTCCTGACAACTCTATGACTGAAGAAATACTTCCTAACATCCCTTTGACTCATAGGAGTCTTCAACTTCCAATTGTGACCCCTTGTTTCTGTGTCCTCTCTCTGGAACATCTTGTCTCTGTCCACCTTATCTATTCCTCGCAGTATTTTATATGTCGTTATTATGTCTCCCCTAACCCTCCTGTCCTCTAGTGTCGTCAGGCCGATTTCCCTTAACCTTTCTTCGTAGGACAATCCCCTTAGCTCTGGGACTAGTCTTGTTATAGGTAATACATATTTTAAGAAAAAGAGGATAAATAAGTATACAAGATATGATGTAGGGCGTAATGACAGTAGTTTGTTGGACTATGTATTGGTAGATAAAAGACTGTTGAGTAGACTTCAGGATGTGCATGTTTATAGAGGGGCTACAGATATATCAGATCACTTTTTAGTTATAGCTACAGTGGGAGTAAAAGGTAGATGGGATACAAGGAAAATAGAATCAGTAAGTAAAAGAGAGGTGAAGGTTTATAAACTAAAAGAGGAGGCAGTTAGGGTAAGATATAAACAACTATTGGAGGATAGATGGGCTAGTGAGAGTGTAGGCAATGGGGTCGAAAATGTATGGGGTAGATTTAAAATGTAGTGTTAGAGTGTTCAGCAGAAGTTTGTGGTTACAGGCGAGTGGGTGCAGGAGGGAAGAGGAGCGATTGGTGGAATGATGATGTAAAGAGAGTAGTAAGGAGAAAAGTTAGCATATGAGAGGTTTTTACAAAGTAGAAGTGATGCAAGGAGGGAAGAGTATATGGAGAGAAAAAGAGAGGTTAAAAGAGTGGTGAAGCAATGTAAAAGAGAGCAGATGAGAGAGTGGGTGAGATGTTATCAGCAAATTTTGTTGAAAATAAGAAAAAGTTTTGGAATGAGATTAATAAGTTGAGGAAGCCTAGAGAACAAATGGATTTGACAGTTAAAAATAGGAGAGGAGAGTTATTAAATGGAGAGTTAGAGGTATCGGGAAGATGGAGAGAATATTTTGAGGATTTGTTAAATGTTGATGAAGACAGGGAAGCTGTGATTTCGTGTGTAGGGCAAGGAGGAATAACATCTTGTAGGAGTGTGGAAGAGCCAGTTGTGGGTGTAGGGAAGTTCGTGAGGCAGTGGGTAGAATGAAAGGGGTAAGGCAGCTGGGATTGATGGGATAAAGATAGAAATGTTAAAAGCAGGTGGGGATATAATTTTGGAGTGGTTGGTGCTATTATTTAATAAATGTATGGAAGAGGGTAAGGTACCTAGGATTGGCAGAGAGCGTGTATTGTTCCTTTGTATAAAGGCAAAGGGGACAAAAGAGAGTGCAAAAATTATAGGGAATAAGTCTGTTGAGTGTACCTGGTAAAGTGTATGGTAGAGTTATTATTGAAAGAATTAAGAGTAAAACAGAAAGCAGGATAGCAGATGAACAAGGGGCTTTAGGAAAGGTAGGGGTGTGTAGACCAAGTGTTTACAGTGAAACATATAGGTGAACAGTATTTGGATAAGGGTAAAGATGTTTTGTGGCATTTATGGATTTGGAAAAGGCGTATGATAGGGTAGATAGGGGGCAATGTGGCAGATGTTGCAGGTGTATGGAATAGGAGGAAGGTTACTGAAAGCAGTGAAGAGTTTTTATGAGGATAGTGAGGCTCAGGTTAGAGTGTGTAGGAGGGAAGGGGACTATTTCCCAGTAAAAGTGGGCCTTAGACAAGGATGTGTGATGTCACCGTGGTTGTTCAATATATTTATAGATGGGGTTGTAAGAGAAGTGAATGCGAGGGTCTTGGCAAGAGGTGTTGGGCTAAAAGATAGAAGCAAATACAAAGTGGGAGTTGTCACAGTTGCTTTTTGCTGATGACACTGTGCTTTGGGAGATTCTGAAGAGAAGCTGCAGAGGTTGGTGGATGAATTTGGTAGGGTGTGTAAAAGAAGAAAATTGAAAGTGAATATAGGAAAGAGTAAGGTGATGAGGATAACAAAAAGAATAGGTGACGAAAGATTGGATATCAGATTGGAGGGAGAGAGTATGGAGGAGGTGAATGTATTCAGATATTTGGGAGTGGACATGTCGGCGGATGGGTCTATGAAGGATGAGGTGAATCATAGAATTGATGAGGGAAAAGGGTGAGTGGAGCACTTCGGAGTCTGTGGAGACAAAGAACCTTGTCTATGAAGTAAAGAGGGAATGTATGAGAGTATAGTTATACCAACGCTCTTATATGGGTGTGAAGCATGGGTGATGAATGTTGCAACGAGGAGAAGGCTGGAGGCAGTGGAGATGTCATGTCTGAGGTCAATGTGTGGTGTGAATATAATGCAGAGAATTCGGAGTTTGGAAATTAGGAGGAGGTGCGGGATTACCAAAACGATTGTCCAGAAGCTGAGGAGGGTTGTTGAGGTGGTTTGGACATGTAGAGAGAATGGAACGAGACAGAGTGACTTCGAGAGTGTATAAATCTGTAGTGGAGGGAAGGCGGGTAGGGGTCGGCCTAGGAAAGGTTGGAGGGAGGGGTAAAGGAAGTTTTGTGCGAGGGCTTGGACTTCCAGCAAGCATGTGTGAGCGTATTTGATAGGAGTGAATGGAGGCATATGGTTTTTAATACTTGACGTGCTGTTGGAGTGTGAGCAAAGTAACATTTATGAAGGGATTCAGGAAACCGGCAGGCCGGACTTGAGTTCTGGAGATGGAAGTACAGTGCCGGCACTCTGAAGGAGGGGTGTTAATGTTGCAGTTTTATAACTGTAGTGTAAAGCACCCTTCTGGCAAGACAGTGATGGAGTGAATGATGATGAAAGTTTTTCTTTTCGGGCCACCCTGCCTTGGTGGGAATCGGCCGATGTGTTAATAAAAAAAATAAAAAATATATATATATATATATATATATATATATATATATATATATATATATATATATATATATATATATATATATTTTTATGATAATACAAACAGTGATATTAATAATTAACAACACTACCACACTGAGGCTGACCCGTGTTTTTTGGCCGTCTCTTGGAGCGAAAACACGACGCTCTAACCCACAGGACCCACTCCACCACACAATCCTGCACAACTCCTCCACCACCAACAACTACCACACTACCACCACCACAACACCACTACCACCACCAACACACCACTACCACCACCAACACACCACTACCACCACCAACAAACAACTACCACCACCAACAAACAACTACCACCACCAACAAACACCACTACCACCACCAACAAACAACTACCACCACCAACAAACAACTATAACCACCAACAAACAACTACCACCACCAACAAACAACTACCACCACCAACAAACAACTACCACCACCAACAAACAACTACCACCACAACAACAACTACCACCACCAACAAACAACTACCACCACCAACAAACAACTACCACCACCAACAAACAACTACCACCACCAACAAACAACTACCACCACCAACAAACAACTACCACCACCAACAAACAACTACCACCACCAACAAACAACTACCACCACCAACAAACAACTACCACCACCAACAAACAACTACCACCACCAACAAACAACTACCACCACCAACAAACACAACTATCATCACCTGTGAAGACTCTTCTTCCACAAACTTGTATAGTAAAGGATTTAAGTCTTATCAAGTGTTATCCAGTTCGAACCCTCCTTAACGATAATGCTTAAACTCTCAGCTTGCTCGATTTTCTCCAACTGAAGTATTTAATATATGCATGTATGTATATATATATATTATATATATATATATATATATATATATATATATATATATATATATATATATATATATATATATATATATATATATATATATATATATCCTGCCATGTGAGTGTGAAACAGAAACCTGCAAGTGTTTTACACAATGGTAGGACTTCTGGTGTCTCTCTTTTTTTTTTGTCTCATAAACAGGCAAGATAACAGGCGCATTTTCCTGCCCCTACTTACATTTACTTTACACTACACGTTTAGTTATTCATGCATGTGTAGACACGCTCATCTAAGTTTTCTTCCAATCTCTTAATAGTTCTTGTTCTTATTGTGTTTCCGCTCCTCTCCATGAGGAAGTGGATGAGAGTCCTTCCTCTGTCAGCCATGTGTGTTGTAAAAGGCGACTAAAACGTAGGGAACAAGGAACTAGAAGCCCGTTTTCCCGTTTAAATTACTAAATGAACAATGGAACAATTGTTAAATGTGTGTAGGTGTGTGAAGAAAGAATTGATTGTGAATGTTATGAATGAAAAGAAGCTGGATTTCATAGCTCTAATTAAAACGAAACTTAAGGGGGTAGGAGAATTTCAGTGGGAGGTAATATGAAATTATCACGCATGGAAAGAAAAAGAGAGAATATAAGTATATAAATTCAAGAATTATGTGGATTAAAAGTGGGTAATAGTGAATGTTTATGCACCTGAGGAAGAGAGAAGGGTAGAGGAGAGCTAAGGAGTGAGTGTGTGTGTGGGGGAGGGGGTGTTAAGTGAGTGGTGAAGGAATTGATCTAAGTGCTAAAGTGGAAGAAAGTGTTGTAAAGGGCGTAGTAAGTAAGTTTGGATTGCCAGGAGTAAAGGATAATGGAGTGGGCCTTTGAGTTTTGTGTAGAAAGTGACTCAGTAATAAGTAATAAATAATTTAAGAAAGACGATGAATATATTCAAGAGATGCGGTGTAGGGCGTGATGATAGATTTACTATGCATTAGTAGATAAAAGACTGAAGACTAGATTTCAGGATATGCATGTTTTTCAAGGGGCGACAGATATATCAGATCATAAGTGGTATCCAGAGTGAGAGTAAGAGGTAGATTGGATACAAGGAGAATACTATTAGTTTGTAAAAAAGAAGTAAGAGTTTTTAAATTAAATGAAGAGATAGGGTAATATACAAGCAACTACTGGGAGAAAGGTGGGCTAGAGAGAGTACCATCACCACTAGCACCACTAGAACTACCACCACCGCTAGAGCCACCACCACTAAAACACAATCACCACCATCGTATCACTGTGCACAACTTTTCGCTTGTTCTACACTGGGAGATTTATATATTTGTCATTGGAAAGTTTGCTACCGGACCCGTGATGTTGCAATCCTCACTTCCTTGATGTGATCTCCAGGGATGCTGAGATTCTCCCAAGATGTGATCTCCAGGGATGCTGAGATTCTCCCAAGATGTGATCTCCAGGGATGCTGAGATTCTCCCAAGATGTGATCTCCAGGGATGCTGAGATTCTCCCAAGATGTGATCTCCAGGGATGCTGCGATCCTCACTTCCTTGCCGTGATCTCTCAGCTGAGGAGACCAGACCATCCTAAGGCCTCCAATTGGAAGAATTCTCCACATAAGACGCAATTATGATTAATTAACATTAAATAGAAGTTGACTTCCTTTTGTGATATGGGAGTACAAATGAGAAGGAAATATTGCCAGATTATGTTCCGCACTGTGTAGAGCTTTATCAAGTCCTGTTTCGCTCTCTAAAGAGCTTTTATCAAGTCCTGTTTCACTCTATATGGAGCTTTATCAAGTCAGTTACTAAGACAAACATGACCGCAATTCATCCCTTTTCCTTCTGTGTGAGTGATGACACTCAACTAGAGACTTCAAGGAGAGTCTTCATGGTGCTTTGATGTCGGTAAAGAGCTCCCGATCCACTCAATAAGAGCTCCCCTCACCCTTACATGGGTCAGACCTCGCACTATCCAGACTCTGCCTGACCTTCACCTCTGCCTAGTCCATCAGGCAATGCATGACTGTGTTTACGTATTTACTGTGTTCTACCACTGCCACCCAGCCATCGCACCACCACCACAGCACCAGCACAGCACCACCACAGCCCCAGCACAGCACCACCACAGCACCAGCACAGCACCACCACAGCCCCAGCACAGCACCACCACAGCCCCACCACAGCCCCACCACAGCCTCACCACATCACCACCACTACAGTGCAGCACTAGCACAGCATCACCACTACAGTGTAGCACCACCACAGCACCAGCACAGCATCACTACTACAGTACAACACCACCACAGCACCACCACAGCCCCAGCACAGCACCACCACTACAGTGCAACACCACCACAGCACCAGCACAGCACCACCACTACAGTGCAACACCACCACAGTACCAGCACAGCACCAGCACAGCATCACCATAGCAACACAACACCCACCTCCATCGTGTGCTGCCGTGAATCATGGCACGATTCTTCCTTTATCTCGTTCGTATTGTGCCAAAGCTGTCCCTTCGGGGAGTCCTCTCTCTCTCTCTCTCTCTCTCTCTCTCTCTCTCTCGTGTATCTCACAAAGATTTCCCCCAGCTATGGCCAAGTGTGATACGAAGCCTCATCTGTATTATTGTGAATTCTCATGTGCATTTGTTAAGCCACCTGTGTATTGATGTTAAGCCACCTGTATATTGATGTTCAGCCACCTGTGTATTGATGTTAAGCCACCTGTGTATTGATGTTAAGCCACCTGTATATTGATGTTAAGCCCCCTGTGTATTGATGTTAAGCCACCTGTGTATTGATGTTAAGCCACCTGTGTATTGATGTTAAGCCACCTGCGTCACAGTGTAAGACAGTCTAATTCACAGTGGTAATGATTCTACACCAAGGAGTCAATGGAGGTTGGCAGCCTGACTGCCAACCTCCACTTCAGTGCCACGCTCAGGCACCGCTGTGAGGTCTGATCCTGGCCCTATCGGATTAGCTGAATTTGATTTGGCCGAAATAAAATGTTGTCGGTGGCAAAGGTGGAGGGATCACCAACACTGGAAAAAGAGTGTCAAGTCAAATGTTGTGGGATTTAATCAATTGAGTATTGGAGCTTTTGGTAGTTTCGTATTCTGACCAGCTTGTTACAATTGTGAGTCCACATGCGTGTGTGTGTGTGTGTGTGTGTGTGTGTGTGTGTGTGTGTGTGTGTGTGTGTGTGTGTGGAAGATTTTCTCGTAACTGGTCTGTATATCTACCACAGACTAGCTGGAAGGTTCCAGGGCACATTCCATGTTGATCTCACACAGTGTTTTCTGGCGTAGTTTCTAGTGTTCTTTGCGTAGGTGTACCCAGGTATCACCACACATGTCTATGACTATCTATCTGATAGTTCCCATGCCTGTCTAATGCATCTGACTAAGAGTATAAGTGTTAGAATGTCTACCTGACAGAGCTTCTGCCTGCTCGTCTGACTGTCCACCTCTGTAAACATATATTTATTTCCGTCTGTTTATTCCTGTATGTCCGTCCGTCCGTCTGTCCGTCCGTCCGTCCGTCCGTCTGGCGGACTGACTCTCATTAACGTATTTATTTAGGAGATATAAAACTCTGTTAGCAGCTCCTAAAAATCAGTTGGAAATTTTGGGATTTTGCGAAGGATCGATGAAGAATCACTTTCCTGAAATTAATTAAGAAATTAATGGGAACTCAATCTAAAAGAAAGAAAGAAAGGGAATCAGCATCTTTTTTTTTGTTTTTGGCTGAGTCGACGAGAAGTGTGTAGTGCTGGTGACGGGAGGGGACAGTGTGTAGTGCTGGTGACGGGAGGGGACAGTGTAGTGCTGGTGACGGGAGGGGACAGTGTGTAGTGCTGGTGACGGGAGGGGACAGTGTAGTGCTGGTGACGGGAGGGGACAGTGTGTAGTGCTGGTGACGGGAGGGGACAGTGTGTAGTGCTGGTGACGGGAGGGGACAGTGTGTAGTGCTGGTGATGGGAGGGAACAGTGTGTAGTGCTGGTGATGGGAGGGGACAGTGTGTAGTGCTGGTGACGGGAGGGGACAGTGTGTAGTGCTGGTGATGGGAGGGAACAGTGTTTAGTGCTGGTGACGGGAGGGGACAGTGTGTAGTGCTGGTGACGGGAGGGGACAGTGTGTAGTGCTGGTGAAGAGAGGAGACTGTGTGGTAACTTGTACACGCATTTCACCTGCAGCATCTCTCACCATCGTCAGCATGTCAGAGCTCCTGTCACCCTCTCGTTATACTCGAGGTCCTGGGATTATGTCTCAGTGAAAGTAGAACTTAGACAGTGAAGCCTGGTACCATCATGGTTGTTTTCCATATTTATAGATGGGGTTGTGAAAGAAGCAAACACTAGGGTGTTGGGAAGGGGTGTGTGTGCGTGGGATTATACGATCTGGGATCTAATACAAAGTGGGAGTTATCCCAGATGCTCTCCACTGATAACACTGGTTGTTTAAGGGAATTTTGAAGGCAAATTACAGAGGATGGTGGATGAATCTGTGAGGGTGTGTAAAAGGAGGGAATTATAAGCGTAGAAATTAAAGTGGGTGACATAGATTGACCATGGGTACAACAGAGAGAATTTTGAATAGTTGTTGAGGTGGTTTGAGCATGTAAAGAGGATGGATATGGATTGACTGACGAAAATCGTGCATAAATCCTCGATGGAAAGTGGTAAGGGAAGAGGGTCGTCCTGGGAATGTTGATCACCTTGCCTTGGTGGGAGACGGCCGTTGTGTTAGGAAAAATAAACCTAAACATTACACCTTGCTCTGATGGCGTGACATAAACATCAACAACATCAATATCAAGAACATCATCATCACCAACATCAACAAAATAAACATCAATAACATAAACATCAACATAAACATCAAAAACAATATAAACAACAGCATAAATGTCAACAACAACACAAACATTAACGACAACATAAACATCAACACCAACATCAACGTCATCAACATCAACAACATAAACATCAACAACATAAACATCAATAACAACATAAACATAAACATCAACATAAATATCAACACCAACATCAACCTCAACATCAACGTCATCAACATAAAATAACAAGAACAATAAACATCAACATCAACGTCATCAAATACATCAACAACAACATAAACATCAACAACAACATAAATATCAACACCAACATCAACCTCAACATCAACGTCATCAACATCAACATAAACATCAGCAACAACATAAACATCAACATCAACATCAACCTGTCGTAACAATCACTAAAAACTTCAACACACAATTACATTCTCACGTGTTTTCCCCTCATTCCTTTTTTCTATTTATTTTTTCCATCATTATTGTAGTTGCATGTTATGCATCTTGCAGTGTGTGTGTGTGTGTGTGTGTGTGTGTGTGTGTGTGTGTGTGTGTGTGTGCGTGTGTGAAGCTGTGGAAGGGCTTTCCATCCAGGGAATTGGAACTGTTCTAAACTTGGATCATTTCTGATTACATACATTTTTTTTATCTACGTGGTATGAAACTTATTGATTCAGCACCATGAATATAATAATAATAATAATAATAATAATAATAATAATAATAATAATAATAATAATAATAATAATAATAATAATAATAGCAAAAATAATAATAATAGCAAAAATAATAATAATAATAATAATAATAATAATTATTATAATAATAATAATAATAATAATAATAATAATAATAATAATAATAATAATAATAGCAAAAATAATAATAATAGCAAAAATAATAATAATAATAATAATAATAATAATAATAATAACAAAAATAATAATAATAATAGCAAAAATAATAATTTAAATAATAATTATAATAATAATAATGTGCTTGAACGCCTCTGATAAGCGGTGTTGCCGTGTACAGTAGTCGTTTCTTGCCTGTGTGTGTGACAACGACCAGATTATGGAGATAATTAAATGTTTTTAGCCCTCGCAGGGATTAATAATAATCAGGATTATCTATAATTTGTAATTCCATGCAGAAATTTCCTTGTTTTTTGCCCTCCTCTGTGTGCCATCACTGTGTGTGTGTTGGTAGCGCTCGTAGAGTGCCATTAATGGCGTGGCAACGGAGTTGTATGGCACTAGCTAGTGCCTGGCGTTTATAAGGAAGTCCAGGCTAGCATCCTGTTGTGCTGATGTCACTGTTGTCCTCTGAGTCGACTATCGCAGTTCAAGACTGGAGTACAGTCAAGGTGGGTGACCTGTCATGAGGGTTAGGAATTTGAGGAACAACCTGACTCGTTAAGACGACTCTAGGGGCTGTGTGCCGCCAAGGTTCAGTTACTCGCTTTAATAACCTCAGAAACATTAAGTAATGAACACTGAACATTATATGTAAAAGGATTAATGAACATTTCGTGATATTACTTCACCTGGGAAGCTTTAAGGAGATATTTTAAATCTTTAAGAAAGACTTTTTAAATCTTCAAGGGGATGGGGAGACGTGTTGAATCTTTAAGGGGGATGATATTTGAACTCTTCATAGATGTGGCAACTCTTCAGAGAGAGATGTCTTAACACTGGCATTAAAGCCAGTTTTCCCTTCATATCTAACCTGTTTACCTTTCCATTCCCTCCCGGATCAAGTGAGAACCTTACGGGCTTAGCTCTTGCCTAACCGTGTGAAAATTTTGAAGCTCTCAAATCCTCACAGCTAATAAGACTCATATTAACCTCGTGAAGGCAGGTAAACATGACAGAGGTACAGCATCACAGCTGAGAACTACAAAAATAGACATGAGAGTAACATGACGCTTTTGTAATGAAAGAATAAAATATACACAACAATATACACAAGAAATACGAAATAAGTATATGTATCTTTGTCGCGAGGAAATACAATACCACTTCAATACCACTTTCAAGGCAACATCTGTGCCTCAAATACTGTAATAAAAGTTGCAAGAAATGTTGAGGGTGCTGGGTGAGGTACTGGGTGAGGTACTGGGACAGGTGCTGGGTGAGGTACTGGGTGAGGTACTGGGACAGGTGCTGGGTGAGGTACTGGGACAGGTGCTGGGTGAGGTACTGGGACAGGTGCTGGGTGAGGTATTGGGACAGGTGCTGGGTGAGGTACTGGGACAGGTGCTGGGTGAGGTACTGGGACAGGTGCTGGGTGAGGTACTGGGACAAGTGCTGGGTGAGGTACTGGGACAGGTGCTGGGTGAGGTACTGGGACAGGTGCTGGGTGAGGTACTGGGACAGGTGCTGGGTGAGGTACTGGGACAGGTGCTGGGTGAGGTACTGGGACAGGTGCTGGGTGAGGTACTGGGACAGGTGCTGGGTGAGGTACTGGGACAGG
>WNWK01007164.1:32500-89642 GCA_009830355.1 Cherax destructor | reverse complement strand
TTGTGAGAGCGTAACTCCGTAAGTTTTCAATCAAATTTCATACTTTTGGTGTCATTACCATCGGGAAAAGATTCTCTATCATTTCATAAGAAAAATAATTTTTTTTTTAAATTTTGCGACAACAGGAGAGAACTCAGGATTAGGGGTTGCGACAGTCAAAGGGTTAAAGGTGTTTTAGCACTTCAAACATAGGGAAATGCTTAGCCTAACATTGCTCTACTTACAATATACAGTGGACCCCCGGTGTTCGTCCTGCTCAAAACACGCCCTTTTATGTAAGTTTATTTTTTTAAATGCTTTTATAAGTGTAGTTTTGGGGGTCTAAAAGGACTAGTCTATTTTACATTATTTCTTAAGGGAATAAATTCGGTTGGTAATGGCACTTGAACAGCATTCTGTTACGAAAAATGGACGAACACCGGGGGTCCACTGTACAGTATAATTATTTTTATTTTGGTCTTTTAACCCTTAAACTGTCCACACGTAGATATACATTCACGTGCGTACTGCCCCGAACGTAGATCTACGTTTTATTTTACATTCGTTCAAATTTAGCGCAATAGGCCTGAATCGCCTAGACATGAGAGAATGGGTCTGCGCACTCAGTGTGCGCAGTATGAAAAAATTGGGGACGCCAGGGTAGCCCCAGTTAGTTTCAGCTCCATCTTGGGTCAACATCATGGCAAACCCCCGTGATTCACTCACGCCTCGTCGTATTAACACTACTATTCCCAGAAAGTGAAACAGAACGCGAGTTTAGTGAATTAGACAGTGATATAGCCACTAATAATCAAGGAATTAGTGAAACTATTGATGAGAACCCAGATGACCCTCAGCCCATCACCTCTGGGGTGACCAGTGTGCACATCTGGTGTGGCCAGGGTAGCCACAGACCCTCAGCCCAGCACCTCTGGGGTTGCTAGTGTTGCTACCCAAAGGCAACTCCGCAAGAGGAAATTATCATTTTCCATGTGTTATGGTGACGATAGTGAAAGTGATATAAGTGACGATGATGAAATCAATTTTATGCCCATAGATGATTCATCGAGTGACAGTGATTATAATTATTCCCCAGTGAAACGTACTTTTGGGCGTCATAACCTACGTTCAGGCAGTGTGCCATATGCAGTCAGAGGCAAGGGTCTTAGCAGGTCACGTTCCAAAACCCCTGCCACTGACAGTGATAGTGATAATGAAGGAGAGTATGCTGGGATGGAGGAAGAAGTGGTGGGTGTCACGATGCCTGGACCACATGGCGCGGTGTGTGGACAGACAAAGGACCACGCGGCACCCTCTCAACCATGTTCTGGACCCACTCTCGTCCCTCCTCCTGCTCCCCCACGTCCCATGCCACAGGCCCACCCTGCACCAGCTGATCGTGAATGGAATTGGACTGAACATACACCATTCGTGCCACATCCTTTCAATTTTGATGGCAGTGGAAGTGGCATCATGCCACACTGTCCCATCACTGATGAGTCTACAGAGTTAGACTATTTTCAATAATGAAACTGATTGTTACCCAGACCAACCTGTACTACCAGTATACAAAGGACCATGTAGATGTTGCAGAATCATCACGGCTGCGCAGGTGGAAAGATACAACTGTGGCTAAAATGTATTTATTCCTTGGCACTGTCATGCTTATGCCACATACATATAAGAACAATATAGCAAACTACGGGTCCACAGACTCCTTCATTAGCACTCCAGTCTTTCGTGACCTCCTTCCCTGCAACAGATTCCTTCTGTTGCTAAGAATGTTGCATTTCTCTGACAGGAATACACCAAACCGAAATGACCTCCTCTACAAAATCCAGGAATTGTTTATGTATCTCAAGCAAAAATTCAGTGCCTACTTTTATCTATTCAAGAACATTGTTGTTGATGAGTCCTTGGTTCTGTTCAAGGGACGACTGTCATTCAAACAATATATACCAAGCAAACGTAATCACTTTGGTATAAAACTGTTTGTTATGTGTGACTGTGAGACTTGTCTTGTGTTGGATGTCATTATCTACACAGGTAAAAATACACTCGATGATACCAGGCGCATGTTGGGCATTTCTGGTGATGTTGTTCGCAAGATGATGCAGCCATACCTTGGCAAGGGCCATACATTGTTCACAGACAACTGGTACACAAGCCCTATGCTCGCTGATTTCCTACGTGTGAACAATACTGATATATGTGGAACAGTGAGAAGAAATAGAATAAAACATGCCAAAGTTCACTGGAGGAAGTGTAGTGCAGGCGTTTCATGCCAATGACATCATGGCACTGTCATGGCATGACAAACGGGACGTGACATTGCTGTCAACCATCCACAGAAACGAGATGGTACAGACAGACAGACTGAGCAGGCTCAACAATGAACCTATTGAAAAGCCAGCTGTTGTCATCGACTATACAAACAATATGCGACTAGTCGACAAGTGTGACATGATGATAGGCTTTGTTGACTGTGTGCGTAGGAGTCGCAAGTGGTATATAAAAGTGTTTTTCCACCTTGTTGACATTGCAATGCTCAATGCCTTCAACATGTACGAAATAAAGACTGGGAAGCGACAACGATATGCGGAATTCACCCTAAATGTCATCAAGCAGATAGCGGGAAAGTATGGTACCACACCTATACCTGCCACTCCACAGCGACCTGTCACCCCACAACAGCGACCTGTCACTCCACAACAGCGACCTGTCACTCCACAACCTGAAGGGGAAGTGCCCAACCGAATAATCCCTAACTGTCACTACCTGATACCATTACCATCTACTCCAAAGAAGAAGTACTCTCAGAAAAAGTGTGTTGTGTGTGCTTACAGTAAACAGCGACCCCAAGTGCAAAAAGACACACAATACATGTGTCAGCAATGTGGAGTGGCACTCTGTATGAATCCATGCTTCTTAGAGTATCATACAGTGGTGGACTTCTAGAAACATAAATGGGACCTGTAAATACCTTGTATATATATGTAAACAATAGTAAGTGATTGAACCAGGTGTACAAATTCATTTATCAGTGTGAACATGTGTGTTAGTGACAGTATGATTACTAATTCAGTACCAAACATTTGTGTCTAAACAAGAATTGGCAATGATATCAAAAGATCTGCATCAAAACATTATTATCATTGCATGAAAACAACAGAAAATGGAAAAAAATTGAAAAAAAAAAACGATAAATGTTTATTGTTTCTGCAAGCGGCAGTGCTCCATGTTGCCGACACCACATCATTTAGCACCAACTTCGCGGGCTTATATCTCGGTAAGTACTGGCTCTTAAAATTTTTTTTTAGCCTATCCTGTTTATAAAAATGCGCTCTTCATATTTATTTTTTTTTTTTTCAAAATATTCGGGGCAGTATGCAGGTGAACGTATATCTACGTGTGGACAGTTTAAGGGTTAACACTGTATAAATAATCCTCTAAACATGGAAATAAGTCACACTCTTTGACTATTGGGTTTTATATACTAG
The DNA here is from genome assembly GCA_009830355.1 of Cherax destructor. Lineage (NCBI taxonomy): Eukaryota > Metazoa > Arthropoda > Malacostraca > Decapoda > Parastacidae > Cherax > Cherax destructor. The sequence goes on along the minus strand of WNWK01007164.1, from coordinate 86,163 downwards.
TTTGGTCTTTTAACACTATGTACAATGAATACTTATACAGTGGTACCCCGGTTTACGATGGTCCCCAAACTCACCCTTTTATGTAAGTTTATTTTTTTAAATGCTTTTGTAAGTGTAATTTTGGGGGTCTAAAAGGACTAGTCTATTTTACAACATTTCTTAAGGAGATAAATTCGTTTGGTAATGGCACTTGAACAGCATTCTGGAATGAAAAAATATCGTAAACCGGGGTACCACTGTATTACAATTGGTTCAGAAATAAGTCACATTGTTTGACTTTACTGGGTTATCGTATGTTACATGTACTTAGTGTGCTTTGTGGCTGAATTCCACTGTTAGTATGAAATTGTAATAAATTTGGAATGAATAAGTGATCTTCCTGTCATTTCCACAGCCTATTTGCTGGTAGGGAAGCTGGGGGTGGAGCAACAGCTCTTGATTTCATTGTTTACTTATGCTAGTTAGGTGTACTAGTACGTTGGACACTATCATTACCTGAGTAGTTAACCATGATGCATTGTGTGGATCCTCCTGGCCTTAGGTTTTTTTCAAATGTATGGATAGACTGTAGAAGACCGAAATAGTTATGGTGAGGTCAAGAATATTGGCAGATTGGAAGGCACGAAAAATTGTGCGTACTAGTACAGTGGACCCCCGAGTTACGAGCACCTCGGAAATCGTACAATTATGTAGGTGTAATATTGTAAGTGCTTTTGTAAGTGTATTTTTGGGGGTCTGAAATGGACTAACCTACTTGACATTATTCCTTAAGGGAGAAAATTCGTTCGGTAATGGCACTTGAGCAGCCTTCTGGAATGAATTATGCTCGTAACTCGGGGGTCCACTGTACATTGGATACGCAATTGTTGGTTGTGTTTTAGTACAATGGATACAGTTTAAAGGTTAAAGGACCTGTAGGAATTTGTAGGGATGACTGTACTCTCAAGGTTAGGACCCATAGCACTTGAGAGTTGTCAGGGTCCTTGGTACTTTACCTATCTGTTTTTCTCTACTTTTGTTTCCTTCCTTCCAGCCTGCTTCTTTCTTTTTTACTTTGTTTTATTAATACATTTGTTTTTGTTTGCAACAGCTGATCCAGTTGTGGCAGAGCACATAATTCAAATTGAAGGTGAAGATTGCTCATACAATTGTCTGCATGAGAGATATGTGGTGAAGGTACCCTTGCATCCCCCACCACCAGGAGAAACCGTTACAACCCTGTTAGTGAAGATCATGTGTCTAACATCTTGTGTTGGTGGGCCAAACAGAAGGCCTTTCAGCCTTGTTTTTACTCTTAGAAACAAGTGAGTACTCTCAAACCCAATGGTACAGCCAGGATTTCAGTCTGAGGGGTACTACAGCCAGGATTTAAATATAGGAGGTGCTAAAGCCAGGATTTACACCTTGGGGGATGCTTAAAAATTATATGATGAAAAATCAAAGTAATCATTTTTAGAAACCTGATTTTCAGTACGTATGTAAAATTATTTAACTTGTAAACGTTTTACATGATGGTAGGATTGCTGGTGTCTTTTCTGTCTCATAAACATGCAAGATTTCAGGTACATCTTGCTACTTCTACTTACAGTTAGGTCAAACTACACATGCCTGTACAAACATTTATATACACACCTACCTGGATTTTCTTCTATTTTCTTAATAGCTCTTATTTTTCTTTATTTTCTTTTGTCTTCATAGGGAAGTGGAAAAGAATTCTTCCTCTGTAAGCCATGTGTGTCATAAGCGGCAATTAAAATGCTGGGAGCAAGGGGCTAGTAACTCTTTCTCTATAAATTTAGAAAGAAAAACTTTAATTTTTTTTTTGGGGGGGGGGTCACCCTGCTTGGAAAAAAGTTATTTAACCCTGAACTGAACTGAATACTCTCAGGTAAGACCCATAAAGGGTGAAAGGAGATTTTGATAGATGAAGAATAGTGGGTGAGAGGAGTTTTAATTAGGTGAAGGGAAAGAGCCAGGGCTAAACCCAGCTGCGTAGCGTTGGTTGGCATAATAGATGAGGTAGTTCTTGGAGTGGTGGTGATCTGCATGTTGAAGTTGCTCAATGGGTGTACTGGACTTGGTTCAGGAGGCACGGACATTTTTGGGACGGCATCATAACGTCATTGCTGGTTTGCTATTTGTACTGTTTCTCATAATGCAACGATTGAGGGGGATACGTGGAATGTTGCTGGGTAAAAAGGACGTCTTTTAAGGTCCACCCCTGCAGAGGGCAGGGTAGAAGTTAGGAAATAGAAGGTATAGTATTAGGTGTAGAGAGGAGGAGGAGCAGGATTATTGATAGATTGAAAAAGGTTTAGATTATTGTCTGGCTGTCTGATGACATCGTCTAGAAAGGTTGTCCAAGTGTCTTGGTAGGTTTCAATTCGGTCTATTTGTCTGTCACTGAGTTCTTTCCAGAACACGTTCAAAGCCGTGGTGCCGGTTCTGTTGTGGAGTGACTCGCTGGTGGCGAAGTCATCCCACTTCGTTCCCAGCACCCATCGCAATGCACGGTTCTGTATTCGTTGCAGTTTCAAGATGTTTGTTTTGGCAGCAAGAGAGAGGGCAAGAGGTGTGTATGTGATAAGTGGTCTTATGAAAGCCTTGTACAGGTGAAGTTTTGTGTTTGGGTGTGAGTCTCCGAGTTTGAACAGTCTACTGCCCATAACTCTTTTAGTGTTTGTGGGTGTGTATTCTCAGTCTGGAGTCCAATGTAACTCCAAGGACTGTAGTGTTGCGTGTACGTGGAATGGGTGTTCGTGTAGTGGTAGTTCTGAGGTAGACAGGCATTGGTCGGCGATTTCCTCTTTGAAAGAAATATGTAATCTTAGATTTGTTGGCATTAGTTTTAATACGCCAGAGGATCTCCCATGCACTAATCCTATCTACCTCTCGTTGTGTTCTGAGTGATAGATATCTACATTGTTCATGTGCTATGAGTTGTGTAATGTCATCTGCATATGCCAGTGTGAGTGTGGTGCAGTGGGCTGGGTCAGGAATGTCGTTAGTGTAAAGGATGTATAAGGTAGGAGAGATCACTGATCCCTGGGGGACTCCAGCTTGAAGGGTAAAAGAATCAGAGAGACAGTTTTTGAACTTAATTCGCATTGTACGGCCATCAAGGAAGATGCATAGTAATTTTTTGACATTCTGGGGAAGGTCAAAAAGGTTACATAGCTTGTACTTGAGCTCTGAGTGCCAGACAGTGTCAAAAGCTTTTTCCACGTCTTTAGCAACCAGGGCTGCTGTACGTCCTTGGGCCTTATTAATTTAACCCTTAAACGGTCCAAATGTATATATATGTTAGTACTGCTACTGCCCCAAACGTATATATACGTTTTATTTTTCATGCCTCCAAATTTGGCACGATTGGCCTGAGATGCCTGGTCAGCATAGAATGGGTCCTAACACTTGGTGTGTGCCATATTAAAAAAATCTGGGACCATTTAGTACCTTGTGGGAGCACCAGTTATATTGAGCGCCATCTAGAGCAAACACTGCGGCAAACACCAAGGAGTCACTGATGTCATGTCATATTAACACTCCCCTTTGAAGTGGAAAGTGATGTCGGCAGGCTGGCAGGCCAGCTGGCTGCCTGCCTGCCTGGCCACCTGGCTGCCAAGCAGCTGGTTGGCCACCTGGCTGGCCAGCAGCTGGCTGGTCAGCTGGGTACCTGATTGGCTGTCTATCTCTGTCTGTCTGTCTGTATCTATCTGTCTCTGTCTCTATCTCACAGGAACACATACGTAAATAGTACAATTATACATAGTGTAAATTACCTAGGATAACTAAAAAAATCAAGACAAAGTGATATAATGTGCTTGTGATCTGCGTAATACCAGTTGGTTTATAAGCTACTCTGAGACAAGCAGACAGACAGAAAGACAGACACACAGACAGACAGAAAGACAGACACACAAACAGACAGATACAGACAGACAAACAGGCTTGAGTAACAAATAAAGGGAAGCAGTATAATCTCATCAAATGTCATCATTGTAATTACTGGACTGATTAGAAGAGATAAGACTACCCTCACTCCCCCATCAAATGTCACCAGTCATCATTAGTGGAGATCAGATGAGATAAGGCAGCGACACAAATCTTACATAATGCTTCAGGGGAACTTTACTATTACGTATTATTATTATTATTATTCACTATTATTATTATTATTATCATTATTATTATGCACTATCATTTTTATTATTATTTTTATGCACTATCATTATTATTATTATTTGAGTACAATTTCAGTACCTAATATTAGTGTCAACAAAGATTGGCTATGAAATCACAAGAACTATTATAAATTGTAATTATCAGAACATCAAAATTATATAAAATAATAAAAAACAAGAGAAAAGGTATATCGGCAACAATTCTGCAAGCGGCAGGACTCCTGTTGCTGTCAGGTGAGCATCCAGAGCCAACTTCTCCGCCTCATATCTCGGTAAGTACTGACACCCCAAATATTTTTTTATCCTATAACACTTAAAAAATGTGCTCTTTATTTCTATAATTTTTTTTTTTTTTTCAAAATATTCGGGGCAGTAGCAGTACTAACGTATATATACGTTTGGACCGTTTAAGGGTTAAATTATCGTGCTTTTGTGGTCCCTGATTAATATATATAGTGAAAATTAGCCATTAATTCAAAAAAGTATATATACCTGGAGTATACCTGGAGAGGGTTTCGGGGGTTAACACTATGAAAAGAATTTGCATGTGGGATGGGGGCTTTAACCTCTGGTATCCTCTCATTTTCCCCTAACTGTGTTACTGCTCAAACTTTACTTCCTAGGACAAATTTGAGCCCACAAACAATTTAAAAAAAATTGAGAAAAGTAACTGGCTCATTAATCACAATTGATTTTCAGATGTTTTGTGCCATAGCTAACATTTGTGTATCTCAATTTTAGGTTAGGTTAGCTTCATCTCAACCTTTTTCAACGGCAGTCATGTAGAACTACATCATTGAGGCCAGGGTCCCTCATGTAGTTGTGTTATGAGGTTGGCTTACTCATATCTAAACTGCGAGTGGAAAATTTTGGCCTAGATATTAGAAAATGTGTCTGTCAGTGAGTGCACAGTATAAAAAAATCATGCCCCATGCAGTGCTTAATGAGAAAAGCAAAGCTCAGTCCTTATGTTCAGTTTAAAATAGCAAATTTGAATTTTTTTTCTAGGATGGTTTTTATGGTTTTATTGGCCATTTCCTGGTATCAGAATGTAAGATGTATTACTACTAAAATAGAGATGATTTTGGTTGGTTTTAGTAACAAAAGTCGCTTGAAATTGGGTTAAAGTGGTGGAAATATTCAACTTTTGCTGATTTTCCTGAGGATGAGTAAGGCCCTCATACATGCCTAGTCTATTTTTTTGGGTTTTTAATAGGTCTGATTAAATTATTGAGATGCTATAAACTATGACCAATTATTCCTGGTTATATTTTATTATCCGGGAAAGAGAGTAAATAATTTATTTTTATGTGATTGTAAATTCAAAACAGAAGGCAGGTGTAATATAGGAGTGGCCTAGGGGTGTGAGCAATGAACAGAGGAAATGCTGTTTTAGTGCCAGGAATGTCTACATTGTTTATTGCACCCAGACTGCTAACAATGTGCCTGCATAATTCCATAAGTTTTTATCATCAAATTCTCTACTATTCCAGAAGAATTTTTTTTTCTATAAAAAAAAGTGGACACTGGGAGCAATATTAATTTCGAGGTTCTGGACTGTGAAAGGGTTAAATAAAATTAATTAGCGAATTATAACAAAATAAAAAACTGCAAAAATCTTCAGTGTTGTGTTTATGGGAATGAAATAGCAGTGAGCTACACATAAATGGTACTTTATGGCACAAAATGTGAGACAGGCATTCTCGTATCATAACTTGAATTTTTCTGATGTATTAACGTGTCTTCTTTAAAGATAAAGAAGACATGTTAATACATTCTCATATACAGTGGACCCTCGGTTTTCGTGCACCTCCAAACTCGAACAATTATGTAAGTGTATTTTCGTAAGTGCCTTTGTAAGTGTACTTTTGGGGGGTCTGAAATGACTAATCTAATTTACATTTGTCCTTATGGGAACAAATTCGTTTGGTAACAGCACTCAAATAGCATTCTGGAAAGAATTTTCAACGAAAACCGAGGGTCCACTGTACTGGCAACACACCTGACAAAATTTGGTTCAAAATTTAATTTTTAATTGATATTTTATTTTTATATTTTACACATCGGCCGATTCCCACAAAGGCAGGGTGGCCCGAAAAAGAAAAACTTTCATCATCATTCACTCCATCACTGTCTTGCCAGAGGGGTGCTTTACACTACAGTTATAAAACTGCAACATTAACACCCCTCCTTCAGAGTGCAGACACTGTACTTCCCATCTCCAGGACTCAAGTCCGGCCTGCCGGTTTCCCTGAATTCCTTCATAAATGTTACTTTGCTCACACTCCAACAGCACTTCAAGTATTGAAAACCATTTGTCTCCATTTACTCCTATCAAATACGCTCACACATGTTTGCTGGAAGTCCAAGCCCCTCGCACACAAAACCTCCTTTACCCCCTCCCTCCAGCCTTTCCTAGGCCGACCCCTACCCCGCCTTCCCTCCACTACAGATTTATACACTCGAAGTCATTCTGTCTCGTTCCATTCTCTCTACATGTCTGAACCACCTCAACAACCCCTCCTCAGCTCTGGATAATAGTTTTGGTAATCCCGCACCTCCTCCTAATTTCCAAACTCCGAATTCTCTGCATTATATTCACACCACACATTGACCTCAGACATGACATCTCCACTGCCTCCAGCCTTCTCCTCGTTGCAACATTCATCACCCATGCTTCACACCCATATAAGAGTGTTGGTATAACTATACTCTCATACATTCCCCTCTTTACTTCCATGGACAAAGTTCTTTGTCTCCACAGACTCCGAAGTGCTCCACTCACCCTTTTCCCCTCATCAATTCTATGATTCACCTCATCCTTCATAGACCCATCTGCTGACATGTCCACTCCCAAATATCTGAATACATTCACCTCCTCCATACTCTCTCCCTCCAATCTGATATCCAATCTTTCGTCACCTAATCTTTTTGTTATCCTCATCACCTTACTCTTTCCTATATTCACCTTCAATTTTCTTCTTTTACACACCCTACCAAATTCATCCACCAACCTCTGCAACTTCTCTTCAGAATCTCCCAAAAGCACAGTGTCATCAGCAAAAAGCAACTGTGACAACTCCCACTTTGTATTTGATTCTTTGTTTTAACCCCACACCTCTTGCCAAGACCCTCGCATTCACTTCTCTTACAACCCCATCTATAAATATATTGAACAACCACGGTGACATCACACATCCTTGTCTAAGGCCCACTTTTACTGGGAAATAGTCCCCCTCCCTCCTACACACACTAACCTGAGCCTCACTATCCTCATAAAAACTCTTCACTGCTTTCAGTAACCTACCTCCTATTCCATACACCTGCAACATCTGCCACATTGCCCCCCTATCCACCCTATCATACGCCTTTTCCAAATCCACAAATGCCACAAAAACCTCTTTACCCTTATCCAAATACTGTTCACCTATATGTTTCACTGTAAACACTTGGTCTACACCCCCCCTACCTTTCCTAAAGCCCCATTGTTCATCTGTTATCCTACTTTCTGTCTTACTCTTAATTCTTTCAATAATAACTCTACCATACACTTTACCAGGTACACTCAACAGACTTCTTTCCCTATAATTTTTGCACTTTCTTTTGTCCCCTTTGCCTTTATACAAAGGAACAATACACGCTCTCTGCCAATCCCTAGGTACCTTACCCTCTTCCATACATTTATTAAATAATAGCACCAACCACTCCAAAACTATATCCCCACCTGCTTTTAACATTTCTATCTTTATCCCATCAATCCCAGCTGCCTTACCCCCTTTCATTCTACCCACTGCCTCACGAACTTCCCCCACACTCACAACTGGCTCTTCCACACTCCTACAAGATGTTATTCCTCTTTGCCCTATACACGAAATCACAGCTTCCCCGTCTTCATCAATATTTAACAACTCCTCAAAATATTCCGTCCACCTTCCCGATACCTCTAACTCTCCATTTAATAACTCTCCTCTTCTATTTTTAACTGTCAAATCCATTTGTTCCCTAGGCTTCTTCAACTTATTAATCTCACTCCAAAACTTTTTCTTATTTTCAACAAAATTTGTTGATAACATCTCACCCACTCTCTCATTTCCTCTCTTTTTACATTGCTTCACCACTTTCTTAACCTCTCTTTTTCTCTCCATATACTCTTCTCTCCTTGCATCACTTCTACTTTGTAAAAACCTCTCATATGCTAACTTTTTCTCCCTTACTACTCTCTTTACATCATCATTCCACCAATCGCTCTTCTTCCCTCCCGCACCCACTTTCCTGTAACCACAAACTACTGCTGAACACTCTAACACTACATTCTTTAACCTACTCCATACATCTTCGACCCCATTGCCTACACTCTCACTAGCCCATCTATCCTCCAATAGTTGTTTATATCTTACCCTAACTGCCTCCTCTTTTAGTTTATAAACCTTCACCTCTCTCTTACTTACTGCTTCTATTTTCCTTGTATCCCATCTACCTTTTACTCCCACTGTAGCTATAACTAAAAAGTGATCTGATATGTCTGTGGCCCCCCTATAAACATGTACATCCTGAAGGCTACTCAACAGTCTTTTATCTACCAATACGTAGTCCAACAAACTTCTGTCATTACGCCCTACATCATATCTTTGTATACTTATTTATCCTCTTCTTCTTAAAATATGTATTACCTATAACTAAACCCCTTTCTATACAAAGTTCAATCAAAGGACTCCCATTATCATTTACACCTGGCACCCCAAACTTTCTTACCACACCCTCTCTACATGTTTCTCCTACTTTAGCATTTAGGTCCCCTACCACAATTACTCTCTCACTTGGTTCAAAATTTCCTATACATTCGCTTAAAATCTCCCAAAATCTCTCTCTCTCCTCTACACTCCTCTCTTCTCCAGGTGCATACACGCTTATTATGACCCACTTTTCGCATCCGACCCTTATTTTAATCCACATAATCCTTGAATTTACACATTTATATTCCCTATTCTCCTTCCATAACTGATCCTTCAACATTATTGCTACCCCTTCCTTAGCTCTAACTCTCTCAGATACTCCTGACTTAATCCCATTTATTTCTCCCCACTGAAACTCGCCTACCCCCTTCAGCTTTGTTTCGCTTAGGGCCAGGACATCCAACTTCTTTTCATTCATAACATCAGCAATCATCTCTTTCTTATCATCCGCACTACATCCACGCACATTCAAACAACCCAGTTTTATAAAGTTTCTCTTCTTCTCTTTTTTAGTAAATGTGTACAGAAGGAAGGGGTTACTAGCCCCTTGCTCCTGGCATATTTAATTGTGTTTTAAATAAATCAATATCTGAACTTTTTGTTTTGTTTTACTAAATGTTTTGATTGATATTGCAGTACTGGCGTGGAAATAGGACGCCAGATTTTGGACGTGAAATGTTGCAAATGCCCTTCACGTGATATGGTAAATGAAGATAAAGGGCAGCAAAATTCCCTTGCCAGCACTGCTTTACCAACACATGAAGCTGAAAAGAGAAAGGTAGTATTTTCTGTAGTGCATATTAATAACACAGTTGTAAAATATTGATAAATGAGTAATATAATGAAAAACATGTAATCACTAGCATAAACAGCTGCTTGCTAATTTTTAATATTCACAAAGAAAATATATTCATTTCTAATACACTATAAGCATTTAAATAAGACATTTGTGCAGCATTTGTGTATCTTTATTCTAGAAACATTTCACCAGCCTGTGGCTTCTTCAGTCCAATACAGAGAATGATGGAAGATGAGGAGTTTGAGGCAGTCAGTCCCTCAGCCTGGAGTTGATGTGTTTAGTCCATCAGTCTTGATAACAGTTAGCATATTTATGGCGATAAGGCTTATTAACTGCAGACAAAGGAAGTGGAGCAGTGGTAGGTAGTCACTAGTAGAAAAAAACCACTAGTGGAAAGAGGTCATGCCTATAGGTTAGGCAGTTCTGTCAGACACACCAACATCTTGGGATCTTGATGTAGGGAATTCTTCAAAGTTTGCCTAACCTATAGGCCTGACCTACTTCACTAGTGGGTCTTTCCACTGGTGACTTTGCCTACCACTGCTCCACCTTATCTGTCTGCAGTACATCAGCCCCATCTCCACAAATATGCTGCACTTTAATCAAGATTGATGGACTGAACACATCGACTCCAGGCTGAGGGACTGTACACCTCAAACTCCTCATCATCTTCCACCATTCTCTGCATTGGACCGTAAAAACCTCTGGCTGGTGAAATGTTTCCAGAATAAAGATACCCAAAAGTTGTACAAGTGTCTCATTTGTCAACTTGTCAGTTTTTTAAACCATTTATTAAAAAAAATAACATTTAAGTTGTTCAGACCAGAACTATTAATATTGGTAGAATTACCGACAGTATGTTAAGTAAAAGGACACAAATGCAACTAATGTGACATTTTATTGTGGCAACCAAACTATCAACTGAACTTAGTCACCAGAAACCACAGATACAGTGACAGTAACTTCCAGAAGGGTTATATACAGAGCATTCTCACCGCAGCTTTATGTGAGCCGCCTTCTACTAATCTTCCCAGGCATTATATCAGTGTTCTGAAGGGCCTTGCTAATGACCCAAATATTATTGTCACCACCGCCGACAAAGGAGGGGGAGTTGTCATAGTCAACACCAGTGAATACAACACCAAAATGATGGACCTTTTGAATGACCAGTCCACATACGAACCCATCAGCACACAACAGTGGGAGACACTCACCAAAGATTTCCTATACAAAACCAGACAAATACTGAAACGTACTAGTGAAGGGAAGAAACTTCCGTACTTGATACCCAGCAACCCTAAACCAGCACACATGTATGGTTTACCCAAGACCCATAAACATAATATTACTCTCAGACCAATCACATCAGGTATAGGCAGTGCACCACACAAACTAGCCGGAGTTCTTGCCAAACATCTTTCCTGCCTTCTGGGGACCATCAGCCCTGCTCATCTTAAGCATTCAGGCAACCTTCTCAACCGCATCCGAAACCTCTCCATCCATAACAAGAAACTAAGCAATTTGGACGTGACTTCCCTCTTCACTAAAGTACCTACCACAAGCCATCGATGTTCTACGACAAAGTCAATCAGGACCTTAATTTTCCTCTACCTCCTGGAGATTTTATTGACCTGATTGAACTCTGTGTTAATTTCAACTGTTTTTCTTTAACCCTTTAGGGGTCGATAGGCCTTCTCGGAAACGTGTTCCTGGGGTCGAAAAATATTCGGAAAAAAAAAAATTATTTTATCTTATGAAATGATAGTTTTTTTTTTCTAAATCTAAATAGCTAAACAAAAAATTTTTGCTATCAATACTTATGGAGGCTTCAAGTTGACCCAAAATGAACCGATGACAGCAACATCGGCGACTTCCGGTTGGCCGGTAATCGTTTTTTTTTTTTTAAGTTGTTTTCTTATCGATTTTAATTTTTTTTTTCAAATAACTTTTATGGACTGTGAGACTAATATAAGTGCTGTTTTTCAAATATTCACTTGCTAATTCTTATATAATAATGCCATAAAGTTTGTTATCATTAGTTTGTTTACAAAACATATTTACAACAATGTACAATGTAAAATTATGTTTATAACTATTGTTCACTCATATATATATACACATATTGAGTCACTGCACATGTTTCTAGAAGTTCTGCAGCCTGTGGAAGTCTCTGAAACATGGTTCCATGCACAGTGGTGTTTCACATTCTACACACATATAACGAGTGTCTTTGCGTTGCTGTGGGCGTCTTTTTGTATGTGCACAGACATAACACGTCTTCTGAGCCTTTTTCTTGCAAGCAGTAGCAGAAAGTTTTGTTAGGAAGTGTTCATTATGCCTCAGATGAGAGGGTAGTTGTTGGTAATTTCGTGGGCGGTTTTCTATTGCAGGTGGTGTTTCTTGGTACTTGGTGATTATTTGCTTGATGACAGGCAAACAAAATTCGCCATATGGTGGTTTGTTTGTGGTCTTCAACTTATAAACATTATAAGCATTGAGCATGGAAATGTCCAGAATGTGAAAAAAGAGTTTTATGTACCACTTATAACTCTTTCTAACACAATCAGCACACCCAATCTGCATGTCACATTTGTCCACTGAATGCATATTGAGAGTGTAGTCCATCACAGCTGCAGGTTTTAGAATGGGTTCATCGGTCTCTCTGTTCACCCTGCCACTGTCTGCCATTTCATTAGGGTGAATTGATGACAACAGTGTGACATCTCGTTTGTCATGCCACCGAAATGCCATGATATCATTGGCAGCAAACGCCTGCACCTCACCTCTACGAGTGCCTGCATTGAACCTAGGCATATGCTTACGATTTGCACAAACTGTTCCGCACACATCTGTCATGTTCATTCGCAAAAAATCACTGAGGGAGGTGCTTGTGTACCAGTTATCAGTATATAATATATGCCCCTTGCCAAGATATGGGTCCATCATTGTTCTAACCACATCACCAGAGATACCCAGTAACTTCCTGGTATCTTTCAATGTATTACTTCCAGTGTACACAATAATATCCAATACAAGACCACTGTAGCAGTTACAAAGCACAAACAACTTTATACCAAAGTGTTTCCTTTTGCTTGGTATATACTGCTTGAATGACAGTCTACCTTTGAACAGAATCAGTGACTCGTCAATAACAAGCTTCCTGAAGGGATAAAAATACATATTGAATTTCTCTTTCAGATACAGAAACCTGTCGGTTCTGTCAGGCCTGGTTTTGTCTGAAAACTGTAACATGCGTAGCAATAGCACAAATCGATTCACTGGTATAATATCACTGAAAGCTGGTGTTGCAATCAATCTGTCTGTTGACCAATATGATTTGATACGGTGCTTATACACATGTGGCATAAGCATTATTGTGGCAAAGAAAAGATACATCTCAGCCACAGTTGTCTCCTTCCACTGGTGTAGACGTGATTTTGGTGAAAGAATCGTGTTTGCCATTGTGTAATCGAAGTATCTGTTGCTTTCCCTTATAATGTCTATCAGGGGTTCGTCAAAGAATAACTGGAAACATTCCAGTTCAGTGGCATTGTTCCCAAGTGGACAAGATGGACGTAATCCACTGTGACTTTCATCAAACTGATGGGGATTGGGAATAAAATTCGCAGCTTCCTGCCAATCCCAGGTGCGGTCTGCTGGTGGGTACTGGATATTTACAGGTGGTTGTGGGGGTTGTGGAGGTTGTAGTTGTGGGGGTTGGTGGGTGGGTGAGAGTTGCCTTTGTTGTAACTGAGCTAACTCAGTGGCGTGGGTGCCAGCATGGTCCACTGCTGGTGCCTCGCGCACGGCACCACCACCACCACTACCAGTTGCATGCACATTTCTCATACCAATTGCAACGCTATCATCTTCATTTTCACTATCACTTCCTGTTGTACGCCCACAGGATGTACTCCGAGATGTACTCCTAACCCTTGGAAGAGCATATGGCACACTACCAGAGCGCATATACCGTCGTATATACTGACGCTTCACTGGTGAATATTCCTCTTCACTCGGGCTACTGGAACTATTTCGAAGGGCTTGGAGTTCATAGTCACTATCAGTATCATCACCATTGCTCACATCTGAGTCTGGGACATTAGAAAATAGGAGTTTCCGCCTTCGTTCTGGTACAACTGGCCTTGAACAAGACGCCACAGCACCAGAGGTGGACGGCTGTGGGTCGTCTTGGTTTTCCTCACTTATACCGGTATTATGGTCACTAGTTTCGGTCACAACCGCCTCAAAACCTTGAAAGTCACCTTCACTGACACCCCCATCACTGTTAGAACTGTCACTGATGAATAAAAGTGTCCCAATTCGCCGAGGAGTAAGGTGTTTCTTCCTGCGAGGCATGGTGGAGAAGGTGTACTGAAATGGTGTTCCCACAATGCACCACTGGGTGCCCGATTTTTTTCCTACTGCGCACACTGACCACGCAGACCCATTCTCTCATCCCTAGGCCTACCAGCTGTTTCCCGCTTATTTTGAAGCCGCTAGAATTTACGCGTACTAGTACAGCACCAACCCCTGCTCGTAAAACGTACTAGTACGGCACTGACCCCGAAAGGGTTAATGTACACCAAAATTGAAAGAAATCTGACTGTAAATAACTGAGTTCACTTCTCAGCCTTAGCCGGCCCTTAGTGGTATATTTTCGTATGGTTTTTATGGTTGTATTCTCGTTTTTTTGGTCTCAATTGATAGAATGGAAGATATATTACAGACATAGATATGATTTTGATTGCTTTTACAACGAAAAGTACCTTGAAATTGAGCTCAAAGTAGCTGAAATGTTTGATTTTTGGCGATGTTCAAGAGTAAACAAATGACGTTACTGTCCAATACCTGTCCGAATGGGTTGACATTATTTGTACAATTATTACAATAATGCAATAGTCTGCATAACAGTAAATCTTCTATTTTTTGTGTGAATAAAAATTCCAAATGGTAAGCAAGAGTATTGTTATAAGAATACATATGTACTACTACTACTACTACTACTACTAATAATATGTATAATATAATAATTATTATTATAAGAATACGTATGTACTAAAAAATAATACGTAATTATAATAATAATACTATAAGTGAGTTTCAGATCGCCACCACAAGATGACAGTGTGTATCAAAACATCGCCGCTCAGGGAGGGAGGGAATTTTTTGTGTTTTCATTGTTTCTTACAGTCATTTTGTGAAATTTCTTCTTTCTAACCATGGATCTTAAGAAAGCAAGTGCAAAGGACAGTGCTGAGAAGAAAATGAGGATGATTTCCATGGAATTAAAGCAGGAAATCATACATAAACACAAACTAGGTGTAGCATTATGAGTACCATTGAGAGTGTACCATTCGGAGTGAGCAATTAAGCTATTAAGCGATAGAAAAAGGACGATCTAATAGAGTTTGCATTACAAACACTCAGTTTTCTGTTATAAAAGCATGGGAAGGTATGCCAGGAGCAACAACAATGGCCACTGACTCCGCATCTACTAACACTACTCACATACGTAATATTTCATTCATTCTAGTGTATATACAGTGAACCCCCCGAGTTTCGTAAACCCCGGAAATCGTACAGTTATGTAAGTATAATATTGTAAGTGCTTGTGGAAGTGTACTTTTGGGGGTCTGAAATAGACTAACCTACGTGACATTTTACCTTAAGAGAGTAAATTCGTTCGGTAATAGCGCTTGAGCAGACTTCAGGAGTGAAGTTTTTACGAAACTCGGGGGTCCACTGTATCATGTATCTATGTTATTAATATTGTTTATTACATCTTATTAGATGAATTGTGATAGATAAATAAGCCATAGAGTTGATATTTGGGAAATTATTGAACTATTTTGTGGAGCCTGGAATTCCACTGGAACGGATTAATTCCATTTCAATTAATTTAAATGAGGAAAATTGACTCTGCAAACGAGCAAATCCAGTTGCGAGCAAGCTCCTGGAACGGATTAAACTCGTAAGTAGAGGTTCCACTGTACTGTCAAACGTAGATCTACATTTGTACTGCTAGCTCTCCAAACGTAGATCTACATTTTATTTTTCCTGCCTCCAAATTTGGCACGATTGGCCTGAGATGCCTGGTCAGTATAGAATGGGTCTTAACACTCGGTGTGTGCAGTATTAAAAAAATCTGGGACCATTTACTACCTTGTGGGATCACCAGTTCAATTGAGCACCAGCTAGAGCAAATAGTGTGGCAAACACCAGGGATTCAATGATGTCATGTCGTATTAACACTCCCCTTTTAAGAGGAAAGTGATGTTGACCCAGAGTTTAGTGGCTTTGAGATGGATGTGGCCACAAGTGGTCGAGGAAATATTAAAAACCTTGATAATAACCCATGTGCAACATTTGTGCAACATGCTTTCATTTCTGATACCACTGGTAGTGTCATCCTGTCAGACTGTCCAATAACCTATGCCCTATGTAAAGAGAAATGACTCTGGAACGTTTAATATGTATTCGGCAGGCTGGGTGGCTAGCTGACTTGACTGACTTTGGTTGTTTCTTTGTCTGTATTTGTCTCTGTCTATATCTCTCTCTGTCTGTTTCTCACAGGTACACATGAGTACAGTTATTATACATAGTGTAAATTACCTAGGATAACCCAAAAATTCCAGGCAACGTGCTATACAGTGCTTGTAGATATAAGGCATAATAAGCATGAAGCAAGTAATACTCATTTTCACTTGCTCAGGAATCAGGGAGCGGTTCGTAAACCAACAGGTTTATGAGCCGTTCCCTGAGACAGAGAGACAAGCAGACAGAAAGACACACACACACAGGCAGATAGAAAGACATAAGCAGAGCTAGACAGACAGGCATGTTTATGTGTAACAGTGAAAACAAATAAAGCCAGGGTTCCTTGGAGCAGTGCACGTTCATCAAGCATCACTGCACTGCCAACAGTTTACTGACACTCGTCATAATACCATGCTTCAAGGAGTTTCATATATACTCCAGCTTGTCTAAAACATTGCTGAGACCTATAAATACAGTCAACCCTCCATTTTCGTCTTTAATCCGTTCCAGAGGGATCGACTAAAACTGAAATCAGCGAAAACTGAAGCTATTTTTCCCATAAGAAATAATGTAAATTCAATTAATCCGTTTCAGACACCCAGGAGTATTAACAAAAAATAATTTTTTAGAGATTAAATATAGATTTACATACAGAAAAGAATGACAAATAAATATAAAGCACTAATAACATGTATAAATGAACATTTAACATCACACTTACCTTTATTGGCAATTCTTGTTGGTGTATGGAAGATGGAGAAGAGGAGAGAGGGAGGCGAGTTTATTGTTGGGAGGCAGGACAAAATGCTTCAATTTGACACTAATATCAGCTCTATGGCTTATTTATCTATCACAATTCATCTAATATGACATAATAAACAATATTAATAACATAGAAACATGATATAAACTCTAGAATGAATAAAACATGTCATTACGAATGTAAGGACTGGTGGTAGTGTTGTTGTTGTTGTTGGGTATAAGGGCCACTGACCATAAGCTGTGGTAGTGGTCGGCAGCAGCAGAAAGCCACCACTACTATTCACACAAACAATGTACATAATTTATAAATAAGAAATATTTACACTTTAATTTATAAATAAATATTTACACTTTAATTTATAAATAAATATTTACACTTTAATTTATAGATAAATATTTACTCTTTAATTTATAAATAAATATTTACACTTTAATTTATAAATAAGAAATAGTATTCACACTTATATAAATAAGAAATATTTACACATACCTTGGAGGAGATGTTGGCAGAGGGCGGCTCTGGACTCGGTGCCCTTATACTCCTCAAACAACAATGGAGGAGTTAAGTATCGTGTCGTCATTTTTCTATCGCTTAACTTACTTGCTACACTGTTAGTGCTACACTTTATCGCTGGCTGGTGCTATAGCCTTAACTCGACTCCACTTTGCTACGATTTCTTTTTTTAATTCTACGGTGTTTCTCACTTTCTTTACCAAAGGACTGGCACTAGGAGCTTTCTTTGGGCCCATGGTGGCTTATTTAGCAGTCACACACAATAATCAAGGGCCAAAAACAATGGATTGTTAAGAAATGTTTTGTATGAACTCACAGGATAATGTTCACTGAACAAGAAACAATGCTGCACTGCCTGAGAATGTGCGTGGGAGGCGGGCTTGCAGGCTTTGTATGTGCACTGGGCACTGGACAGCTTCCGTACCATGAACGAAAACAGAGCCAATCACCGAAAACGGAGGTAATATTTCCACGAAAAAAGTGCCCGAAAACTGAAATCACCGAAAACGGAGATACATGAAAACGGAGGGTTGACTGTACTTTGTATATACAGTGGTCCCTCGGATTTCGTGTTTAATCCGTTCCAGAGGGATGCACTAAAACTGAAACACACGAAAACTGAAGCCATTTTCCCCATAAGAAATAATGGAAATTCAATTAATCCGTTTCAGACACCCAGGAGTATTAACAAAAAATATTTTTTTAGAGATTAAATATAGATTTACATACAGAAAAGAATAACAAATAAATATAAAGCACTAATAACATGTATAAATGAACATTTAACATCACATACTTTTACTGGCGACTCTTGTTGGTGTATGGAAGATGGAGAGGAGAGAGGGAGGCGAGTTTATTGTTGGGAGGCAGGACAAAATGCTTCAATTTGACACTAAATATCAGCTCTACGGCTTATTTATCTATCACAATTCATCTAATATGACATAATAAACAATATAAATAACATACAAATGTGATATACACTCTAGAATGAATAAAATATGTGTCTCATTACGAATGTGGTGGCGGGCTTACTCGGTCCAGCTATGAAAACATCTTCCTATTCTTTCCTCCTTCAGATGCATTAGTATAAGAGAAAACGGAGTTTGTAATGCTAACTGCATTAGATCACTTATTTCCAGTCGCTTCAGGGTGTGAACAGAAATCATTCCTGTCCAGGCTGGCTGGTAACAACAACAGCAGCAGCAACAACAACAACAACAACAACAACAACTGGTTTGTTGACAAAACTACCGAAACTTCTGCACTCTCATTTTCTCTCGTTTATTCATTTAATCTTGTTTACTCACCTCTCACTCTACATTAAGACTGCCTCTTACCACCACTGCCTCTCACCACCACTGTCTCACCACCACTGCCTCTCATCACCACTGCCTCTCACCACCACTGCCTCTTACCACCACTGCCTCTCATCTCCACTGCCTCTCACCACCACTGCCTCTCACCACCACTGCCTCTCACCACCACTGCCTCTCATCACCGCCTCTACCACCGCTTCTTTCCAGTCGCTTCAAGGTGTGAACAGGAATCATTCCTGTCCAGGCTGGCTGGTAACAACAGCAGCAGAAGCAACAACAACAACAACAACTGGTTTGTTGACAAAACTACCGAAACTTCTACACTCTCATTCTCTCTCGTTTATTCATTTAATCTTGTTTACTCACCTCTCACTCTACATTAAGACTGCCTCCTATCACCACTGCCTCATCACCACTGCCTCATCACCACTGCCTCTCACCACCACTGCCTCTCATCACCACTTTGCTACGATTTCTTTCTTTAATTCTATGGTGTTCCTCACTTTCTTTACCAAAGGACTGACACTAGGAGCTATCTTTGTGCCCGTGGTGGCTTATTTAGCAGTCACACACAATAATCAAGGGAAAAAAACAATGGATTGTTAAGAAATGTTTTGTATGAACTCGCAGGATAATGTTCACTCAACCAGAAACAATGCTACACTGCCTGAGAATGTGCTTGGGAGGCGGGCTTGCGGGCTTTGTATGTGCGCTGGGCACTGGACAGGGTTCCGGACCGAGCACGAAAACGGAGGGAACACACGAAAACAGAAGGCAATTTTCCACGAAAAAACTACACGAAAACTGAAATACACGAAAACAGAGATACACGAAAACCGAGGGACCACTGTACAGTGGTACCTCGAGTTACGATATTTTTTCGTTCGAGAATGCTGTTCAAGTGCCATTACCAAACGAATTTATCCCCATAAGGAATAATGTAAAATAGACTAGTCCTTTTACACCCCCAAAAATATACCTACAAGAGCATTTAAAAAATATACTTACATAAAAGGGTGATTTTGGGGACCATCGTAACTCGAGGTACCACTGTATTTCTAGACAATAGTAAATGACCAAGGCAGGTGAAAATGTTCACATGTCAGTGTGTTTGTGACTGAGTACTATTTCAGTACCTAATATTAGTGTCAGGACAAAGATTGGCTATGAAATCACAAGAACTATTATAAATTGTAATTCTTTCTTCTTTCAACACGTCGGCCGTTTCCCACCGAAGCAGGGTGGCCCAAAAGAAAAAACGAAAGTTTCTCCTTTTACATTTAGTAATATATACAGGAGAAGGGGTTACTAGCCCCTTGCACCCGGCATTTTAGTCGCCTCTTACGACACGCATGGCTTACGGAGGAAGAATTCTGTTCCACTTCCCCATGGAGAATAAATTGTAATTATCAGAACATAAAAATTCTTCTTCTTCTTTCAACACGTCGGCCGTTTCCCACCGAAGCGGGGTGGCCCAAAAGGAAAAACGAAAGTTTCTCCTTTTACATTTAGTAATATATACAGGAGAAGGGGTTACTAGCCCCTTGCTCCCGGTATTTTAGTCGCCTCTTACGACACGCATGGCTTACGGAGGAAGATTTCTGTTCCACTTCCCCATGGAGAAACATTAAAATTATATAAATTAAAATAAAAATGAGGAAAAAAGGTATATTAGCAACACTTTTGCAAGCGGCAGGACTCGATGTTGCCGTCGGGTGAGCATCCAGTGGTAACTTTGTGGTCTTATATCTCGGTAAGTACTGATCCTAAAATTTATTTTTTGGTCTTATTACACACAGAAAAGTGCCCTCTTCAATTATTTTTTTTTTTTTTTTCAAAATATTCGGAGCGCTGGCAGTGAAAACATAGATCTACGTTTGGACAGTTTAAGGTTGTGGAGGCATCCTTGTTTTCATCATGTCGGCATTGTATACCATTCGTATACAACTTATCAGACTGCAACATCATGGAATCTTGGTTCAGAGGACATCTCCACAGCCTTCTTAACCCTTTCAGGGTCCAAGCTGTAGATCTACGCCATAAGCTCAGCTCACTCAGATAAGCTGTGATCGGTAAATTTGGGCCTAGATATAAGAGAATGCATCTATGTGGTAAGTGTGCACCACATAATTTAAATCCTGAAGCACGCAGTGCATAATGAGAAAAAAAACTGCGACTGTGTTTTTCGATTAAGGAGGGGGGGTACCAATTTTTTTTTTTTTTTTATTTTCGTCCGATTTCGTTCATTTTTTTTCCACGTAAAGACATGTTTATGGACCTTATTGTCTGTGAGTTTCAATAAGATTGCCTTAAAAACAAAAGAGAAAAAAAATATTTACTGAAAATTCCATTTAAACATAACCCCAGCCTAAATGGCACAACGAAAGATGGATTTGAGACTTGGTACGTATAAAACAATGCTAATGCTATTTTATCACGGAAGGTATTCGTGTAATTATCTCTAGTTATTCTACAAAAAAATAAAGTTCCTCAGTTTTTGTTATATGCAAAATATCTTGCCCTTTACTCCCACTAAAATCCAAAAATATTTGGAATATTGCAAATTTCTCTTCGTGATTATTTAAAACTATCATTGTTTTATGGTTCCTGTCAATATTATTGCATTTACTTCAATAATAAATGGTGGGTTTCATCAAATAGGTCAATAACTTGCTTCCGAGATAGCGCGTGAAACGTCTCCGGGCTCGGAATTTTTTTTTTTTTCGCGAAAATCGGTGTAGTTTTAGTGTCTAGTGGTGTTCTAGAGTTGTTATCCCCTCCAAAACACCGTTTTCTCTCACTCAATGTCCGTCTATGTCATAGAAGACGACATGATGAAGGGGAAATAATTTTATATTGAAAATCCTGGAAGTACAGTCGCCTTGTTACGGCCTATTTTATTAGTTCTAGTGTATACATCATGTTTATATGTGTTTTTTAGTGTTTATTTAGTCATTTTAGATGATATTAGATGATATTAGCGTAATAAGAAAAATTATTCCTGGCACCCGGGAGTAGCCAGAGTGGGAATGCTGGAGCGCATTCCTGATTGGCTCCCACTACCCGGGAAGCTCCACCCACACTCATATAGTGCCATGTAGTCAATTATAACATTAGAATGAATAATACAAGTAATAGCAATAAAAAAACGGAAAAAAATGAAAAAAATTACGGGATGCAAGCAGTCATGTTGGTGGCGCCGATGTCACCATACATGATATAAATGGCTGTAATTCCTTGTAGAAACGTCGTAGAACATTGATTCTGGTACCATTGTGTAGCCAGAGAGTTAAGCTATTTTTCTATACCATTAACTCAATTTTCATATTTTTTCGAATATTTTTTCGCTCGCGAGCTGCGCCCTGTGGGAGACGGTTACCCCCCTCCTTAAAACAGCAACTTTGTGGTGTATTTTGATGTGGTTTTTACTGTTGTATTCACTGTTTCTTGGTCTCATTTGATAGAATGGAAGATATGTTACAGAAATGGAGATGATTTTGATTGGTTTTTGTAGTGAAAATAGCTTCTAATTGAGCTCAAAGTAGCAGAAATGTTTGATTTTTGCTGATTTTCAAGAGTAAACAAATCACATCACGCGACCAATATACGTCAACTGGTGGGTCTAATATACATTTACAAATACACTTATAGTGTTTATACAACTACTACAATATTGCATAAGAGTAATTCATCTATTTTTTGGTGTGAATAAAAATTCTTTATGTAAATAAAAAATCAAAATGGAATTCATCTGTAAAGCCTGGAAACATAACTAATAAACAGAGGAAATGTTATTTTAGTGCCAGGAATGCCTGCATTGTTTATTCTGGACGCTGTTTTGAAATTGGAATATTTTGAACTTTGTGTGAAATTGGCGAAATTACCAATTTCTGATCACTTTATTGGCTACTTGAAAAAGTTGATTGGGCAGTTTCTTGTGCTCAATCAATAAAACAGAAGTAATACTAACGAAATAGCGAAGAATTTGATCAACTGGAATAATGTAATTGGCCTAAAATAGGAGTCAAAGTAGGCAAAATCGCCGAAATGTAAATATCACTGACAGTCAAGTTTGCGATAGTGTAATTTCGTCATTTTTCCACCAAATTTTGTACTTTTTGTTTTATTACCTTTAGAAAAAGATTCACTACCATTTCATAATAAATTTTTTTTTTTTTTTTAAATTCTTGGACCCTTTGGACAATGCATAGATCTATGGCTTGGACCCTGAAAGGGTTAACTTTTACTGACCCATCCCTTGGGTATGAACTACTTTCACTGGGAAATCCTGCCTACCAGTGACAATGGCTTTGTCTGCTACATGTCCCTCTCCACCCTACACCAGCATATGAGTGCCAGCCTTCTTACCTGTGCTCCACACTCTTCACGACTATGGTGCTTTTCACCAGCTCCAAGGCAAGGCTGAAGGACTGATTACCTCTTTTTTTATATATATATTTCTACTGTCTGGACTCTGAAGGAGGAGTAGGGATGTTGTAGTCGGAGGGTAATCTGAATTGTGATGTTAGCTCACTTCTGGCAAGACAGCTATTGAATGAATGATGGTAGATATATTTTCTGGTTTGGCTCATCATACCTTGGTGAGAGACAGCTGTTGTTAAAAAAATTGATCTTTTCAATAAATATTTAATTTTGATTATTTAGATAATGGTACTTATAAAAACTTATTTTGTCAGATGCAGAAATTGGCTTCTGAAATCAAAGTGGGCCAGAAGAGAAAGAGACCCAACATCAAGCTGGAACCAGGAACTGTGAGTGGCAGTGTAAATCTTCTGGTAAGTACACTGTACCATTTTAATTATTGTGCTCTATTTAATAAACACTACTTAACTACTGTTTTAGAAGTTAATCATTACAGTTTTATAGGTTACCAACTAATCAGTCAGGAAAGGTAATTTGAGTACAGTGTTATACAAGAGGCTTTATCAGAACTTTCCTCAGGTAGGTTCCTTGATGCTGGTGAGGGCTTTTGATCCAAGGAATTACAATTGTCCTTCAGTTTCTTGGACTGATCCCAGTTGCCTCCAGTTCCCCAGACACTGTATTGACCCCTACAGGTTTAATGCTTCCCCACAAATGTTTTTTTTTTTCTTTTAACTACTTCTTGGTTCACAGCCTTACTCTAACAAATACTGGGTTATGAAGGAGGTAGTAAGGTCTACAACTATTGAAAACCTTGATACAGTGGAACCCCGAATTTCGAACACATCGAGTATTGAATGATTCGAGTTTCGAATGCTTTTTTCGAACCAGTTTTGTTCCGAGTATCGAATGTGCCCAGTGTTTCTAACTGCGTGCGTACCAGACCTGTCCGCCCTGTGCATGCCCGCCCAGGCATCGTGAATCAGTCTAGCTTCGTTTATCTTCCGAGTGAACATTACCCTGCACGCTCATCCAAACATTTCACAATTAATTAATTGTGTATGGAGCTTGTTCATTAAGTGCAACTGTGAAATAAGCTACCATGGGTCCAAAGAAAGTTCCTAGTGGTACCCCTTTGGTAAAGAAAGTGAGAAACACCATAGACGTGAAGAAGGAAATAGTACAAAATTACGAGAGTGGTGTGAGAATTGTGGAGCTTGTCAGGATACAGTGGACCCTTGAAAATCGTCCTTAATCCGTTCCAGAGAGCCTGCCAAAATTCAAAATTGACAGTTTTCAAAACCATTTTCCCCATAAGAAATACGTAATGTAAATCAAATTAATCCGTTTCAGACACCCAAAAGTATTAAAAAATTTTTTTACATGAAATGTACATTTATCTACACAGAAAACAATGAGGCATGAAGAATAAAACAATAAAAACATGACACTTACCTTTATTGAAGAGTTGTTGATGTGTGGAAGACGGGAGGAGGGTAGAGGATGGAAGAGTTACTATTGTTTGGAAGGGGAATTCCCGTCCATAGACTTCAAGTAACAAGTCCTTTTTCTGGGGTTACTTCCCTTCTTTGTCTTCTACTGCCACAGTGCATTCATTACTTTAAAATATTTGTAGTCTTAATGTAGGGAGAGAGATGTGTAGTATTTATTTGTAGGAATTCAGTGTAGGTAGCCTGTAGACGTAGGTACACATATGTAGCCCCCCACCCGGGGCTTCACTACACAGCCATATTATTACACTACACAGCCATATTATTACACTACACTACACAGCCATATTATTACACTACACAGCCATATTACCATGTTCACTGAGTTTAATCGTTTCTAACAACTACCGTTAGATGCCATCATAAACAAAGGGAGAAGTAATGAATAATTCATGCCGAGAATTGTAAACAAATGCGTATGAAGGGTGGTTACTGCACAAGACGCCAGATTTAGTTTTGTCTAACGCTGCATCAGAGAAAACGTAATGTTTACTCTCCACTCGACTCACCACTCGATAGCATATAAACATTGTATCACTGTTTATATGCTATATGATATGTAACGTGTTTCTTATATAATTTTGAAGAAAATATCATAGATGGAGTAATGAAAATGACTATATTAACCTAAAATAAAATATTTAACCTAAAATAAGACATTTGTTTGAGCTTGGTATGGGGAAGTACCCTGGCTTGTTTGTGTGGGGAAGTACCCTGCCTGGTGTGGGAAGGTACCCTGCCTGGTGTGGGGAAGTACCCTGTCTGGTGTGTTCTTTCTTGAATTCTATCGTGTTTCTCGCCTTCTTTAGCAAAGAGCTGGCACTAGGAGCTTTCTTTGGGCCCATGGTGGCTTATTTAGCAGTTGCAAGCACTAAAACAAATGAAATATTAAGAAATGTATCGTATGAACGGGTGAGGTGATCATCACTCGCCGAGATACAATGCTAGACTGACGCCGAATGGTGTTTGTGTGCCCTCGGTGGCTGGGAGGCCGCTCGGATGCGTTTCATACGACTTCCGATTTTTAAGCCAAAGGATGAAAATCAAGCCAATATTTTGGCGAAAAAAGTTGCCGATTTTCAAATTTGCCGATATTCAAGGGAGACGATTTTCAAGGGTCCACTGTATATGGCAAAAACAAGTCAACTATCGCTTCTATCCTGGCAAAGAAAGAACAAATCAAGGAAGCTGTTGTTGCAAAAGGTGTTGATATGCTAACCAGAAATAGACCACAAATAGTCGAACAGGTTGAGAAGTTGTTGCTGGTGTGGATCAAGGATAAAATGTTAGCGGGTGATAGTGTGTCGGAGACAATCATTTGTAAAAAGGCAAGGCAGATGCATGCCGATCTTGTAAAGAAAATGCCTGGAACCAGTGCTGATTTTAGTGTTAGTGATTTTGAGGCCAGCAGAGGCTGGTTTGACAGATTTAAGAAGTGTAGTGGCATACATAATGTGGTAAGGCATGGTGAGGTTGCCAGTTTAGACAAACGTGCGGCTGAAAAATTCATAACTGAATTTCAGGAGTACATAAAGACTGAAAAATTGAAACCCAAACAAGTATTCAATTGTGACAAAACAGGCCTGTTTTTAGAAGAAAATGCCAAACAGGACCTACATTACTCAGGAGGAAAGGGCACTGCCAGGACACAAGCCTATGAAAGACAGGCTAACTCTTGTTTTGTTCTAACACTAGTGGGGATTTTAAAGTAAAGCCTTTACTCGTGTATCACTCAGAAAATCTCAGAGCGTTCAAGACCACTGTCGTCAAGAATATATTGTGTGTGTTGTGGAAAGCTAATCATAAGGCATGGGTCACAAGGCAAATTTTCAAAGAGTGGGTCCATGAAGAGTTTGGCCCCAGTGTGAAAAAATACCTCCTGGAAAATAAATTGCCACTCAAGTGCCTCCTGTTACTGGACAATGCTCCTGCACATCCTCCAAACTTGGTAGACCTACTGTGTAAGGACTTTAGTTTCATCACAGTAAAGTTCTTGCCTCCTAACACCACTCCTTTCTTCCTGCCCATGGACCAGCAGGTCATTTCTAACTTCAAAAAACTCTGCACAAAAGCAGTGTTTGAGTTGACCCTAAGAGAGTTCTAGAGGAATCACTTCAATATCTACAACTGCATAGGCCTTATAGGTAAGGCTTGGGAGGGAGTGACTTCCAGGACTTTGAATTCTGCTTGGAGACAATTGTGGCCAGATTGTGTCCAACAGAGGGATTTTGAAGGGTTTGAGGCTGACCCTGACCCTGCCGACCCTCTGCCTGTTGTGGAAGGTATTGTGGCATTGGGTAAGTCCCTGGGGTTGGAGGTGAGTGGCCAGGATGTGGAAGAGTTGGTGCAGGACCACAGGGAAGAGCTAACCACTGAAGAGCTGGAACAGCATCAGACCACAGTTCAGGAACTTGCTTCACAGGAGGAGGAAGAGGGACTGGATGAGGTGCCTTCTTCAGAGATTAAGGAGATTTGTGCAGTGTGGAATAGGGTGCAGGCATTGGCTGAAAAATATCACCCTGAGCAAGCTGAAACAAGCCATGTCTGCAACATGTTCAGTGACAAAACAATGTCCCATTTTAGGGACATCTTAAAGAGGCACCAGAAACAGAGGACTCTCGACAGTTATTTTGAGCGACAGGGGTCCAGTGACTCTCAAGCTGGTCCTAGTGGCATTAAAAGACAAAGAAGGGAAGTAACCCTAGAGAGGGACTTTTTACCTGAAGTCCTTATGGAGGGGGATTTCCCTTCCAAACACTAATCCCTCCCTCCCTCACTCCTCCTCCCTATCTTCCAGATGCCATCAACAATCTTCAATAAAGGTAAGTAAAAATGTTATTTTATATGTTTATTTAAATGTTTGTATTTGTTTATTAATGACTGTACTATGTATGTTTGTTGTGTGTATGTAAAACTATAATTAATCTATAAAATGTATTTTTGTTAATATTTTTGGGTTTCTGGAACGGATTAATTGTATTTCCATTATTTCTTATGGGAAATATTGCTTCGAGTTTCGAACATTTCAACTTGATAACTAGCTCCTGGAACAGATTAATTTTGAAACTCAGGGTTACAATGTACAGTGGACCCCCGCCTAACAAACACCCCGGAAATCGTACAATTATGTAAGTATAATATTGTAAGTGCTTGTGGAAGTGTATTTTTGGGGGTCTGAAATAGACTAACTTACATGACATTATTTCTTAAGGAAGTAAATTCGTTCGGTAATGGCACTTGAGCAGGCTTCTGGAATGAATTTTGTTCGTTAGGCGGGGGTCCACTGTATATACATTCTGAAAATAGAGCATCATGAGACTAGCTAGTCTCACGTAGCTACAATGGCTAATCATAGATGTAAAAGGACATGTGAGCAAACACTAGGACATATTTATTAGAAAATGTTTCAGTTTTCGGACCTTAACCCTTTGTAGGCAGGTGCAGTAGGTCTATGGCTTTGAAGTGCAGGTCGGTGCTGTAGTATTACGTGATTAGCTCAGCTTACTCAGATAATCTGTGAGCAGTAAATTTTGGCCTACATATGAGAGAATGGGTCTTAGTGGTGAATGTGCACCATATAAAAAAGTTCTGCCTCATGCAGTGCATGATAGGAAAAAACTGCAACTGGTTTTGGTTTAAAACTGCTATTTTGCAGTGCTCTTTTATATGGTTTTTATGGTTGCATTCTCGGTTTTTTAGTCTCATTTGATAGAATAGAAAATATATTACAGAAACAGACGGTTTTGATTAGTTTTAGGTCAAAAAGTAGCCAATATTCCCGAGTACACAAGTGATGTCACTCGCCCATTATGCTTCCAGCTGGCCAGTCTAATACACGTTTAGGAATACACTGACATTATTATAATAATAATAATAATAATAATTACAATAATAATTAATGCAATTACAGTGGAACCTCGGTTTTTATAATTAATCCGTTATAAAAAGTCTGAGGAAACCGAATCGTACAAAAACTGAAGCAATATTTTCCATAAGAAATAATGTAAATCCAATTAATCCATTCCAGACACCTAAAAATATTAACAAAAAATACATTTTATAGAGAATAACTATAGTTTTACATACAGAAAACAATGAGAAATAAATATAAATGACTAATGAAATGGATAAATGAACATTTAACATCACTTTTACCTTTATTGAAGACTCTTGTTGGCATATGGAAGACAGCGAGGAGGGGAGAGGGAGGAGGAGAGGTTATTGTTTGGAAGGGGAATCCCCTTTCATAAGGACTTCAGGTATCAAGGCCCTATCCGGGGTTACTTCCCTTCTTTGTCTTTTACTGGCACTAGGACCAGCTTGCGAGTCACTGTACCCCTGTCACACAAAAAATCTGTCCAGAGAGCTCTTGTTTCTGTCATCTCTTTAAGATTTGCCTAAAATGGGACAAGGCATTGTCATTGAACATGTTGCAGACATGGCTTGCAACAGCTTTGTTAGTGATATTTCTCCACAAAACTTTGCAACTCACTCCACTTTGCACACATGTCCTTAACCCGTTAACTGTCCAAACGTATATACTATATGTTTTACCGCTAGTGCTCCGACCTTGATTTTCCCCATAAGAAAGCATGTAAAATAAACGTATATATACGTTCGGAGCGCTAGCGGTAAAATGTATACGTATATACGTTTGGACAGTTAATGGGTTAATCACTGAAGAAGGCACATTCTCCCCTCTCTCTTCCTCCTCTGAAGCAATTTCCTCAGCTGCAGTCTGTTGCTATTCCAGTTGAAGGTCTTGGAGCTCTTCAGTGGTTAGGTTAGTGTACTGAGTGGCTGTAAGAAAGAGATTGAGATGCTTGATGCTGAGACACTGTGCTGCCCGTGTCCGTGACCCAAGTTCTCATATGGGTCGGAGAGCCCATCGTAACTCCGAGTTGTCGGTAAACGAGTACGTCGGTAAGTGAGGAGAGGCTGTATTGTAATAAACAGAATACATAGAGGAAATTAGCTCTAATATACAGTGGACCCTCCGTTTTCGTCTTCATTGCGTTCCAGAGAGACCGGCGAAAACTGAAACCATTTTCCCCATGAGAAATAATGTAAATCCAATTAATCCGTTTCAGACACCCAGGAGAATTAACAAAAAATAATTTTTTTTATAGAGATTAAATATAGATTTACATACAGAAAAGAATGACAAATAAATATAAAGCACTAATAACATGTATAAATCAACATTTAACATCACACTTACCTTTATTGGCGACTCTTGTTGGTGTATGAAAGACGAAGAGGAGAGAGGGAGGAGAGTTTATTGTTTGGAGGCAGGACAAAATGCTTCAATATGACACTTAATATCAGCTCTACGGCTTATTTATCTATCACAATTCATTTAATATCACATAATAAACAATATTAATAACATAGAAACATGATATATACTCTAGAATGAATAAAATATGTCATTACAAATGTAAGGAGTGGTGGTAGTGTTATTGTTGTTGGGTTTATAAGAGCCACTGAACATAAGCCGTTCATATGGTGGTGGTGGTGGTGGGCGGCAGCAGAAGCCACCACCACTATTCACACTGAAACAATGTACATAATTTATAAATAAGAAATATTTACACTTTAATTTATAAATAAGAAATATTTACACTTTAATTTATAAATAAGAAATATTTACGCTTTAATTTATAAATAAGAAATATTCACACTTTATAAATAAGAAATATTTACACTTGGAGGAGATGGTGGCAGAGGGCAGAGTTGGTGTCAGTACCCCTATATACCTCAAACAACAATGGAGGAGTTAAGTTTTGTGTCGTCATTTTTATGTCGCTTAATCACTTAACTTACTTGCTACACTTTATCGCTGGCTGGCGCTATAGCCTTTATCGACTCCACTTTGGTACTTGGCTACGATTTCTTTCTTTAATTCTTTGGTGTTCCTCACTTTCTTTACCAAAGGACTGGCACTAGGAGCTTTCTTTGGGCTCATGGTGGCTTATTTAGCAGTCACACACAATAAACAAGTGCCAAAAACAATGGATCATTGCAAAATGTTTCTTATGACCTCACAGGATATGTTCACTCACCGAGAAACAACACAACACTGCCTGAGTATGTGTGTGGGAGGTGGCTTTGTGTGTGCGCTGGGCACTGGACAGGTTCCATACCATCGACGAAAACGGAGCCAATATTTTAACAAAAAAAACTAGGCTAAAACCAAAATTGTCGATAATGGAGATCGACGAAAAGGGAGGGTCCACTGTACATTATTTAAGCATGCATACTGGTCAGAGAGCCCGTTGAAAGGCCGAGGCATCGGTAAACGAGTATGTCATTAAGTGAGGAGATTAGGACAATATCCAAGATTTTTGAGATGATCAAATTTTGGGTCTCGTTCATAAAGAATTCGTTTGGATTGTCGACCTTTAGTCTGGGCAGCGGCTTGGTAACACTGAGTCATATTGGAACTTTAGTATCTCACTCATTTCTTGGCTGTCATTTGTGTATGTTCCATCTTGCCTAAGCAGGGGCCCAATACTGTATGTTGTTTTTTCCTTAGATTTGGCATAAGAGAAGAAGTATTTTGGGTTTTTTCAATTTCCTTTATGGCTTTTAGTTCTTCCTGCGATTCTTGTCTCTTGTAAGATTCCTTCAGCTTAAGTTCGATATTTGCAATTTCATTGACTAGTGCCTCCCTTTGAATTTCAGATATATTGGCCCCTCTCAGCAGCTGTGTGACTCTTCACCTTAATCTGTATAGGGAGCATCTCTCTCTTTCTAGTTTACATCTTATCTTTCTTTTTCTTAATGGAATGTGCCTTGAGCAGATCTCAAGAACCACAGTTTATTTTTTCTAGGCAAAGGTTCGGATCTGTGTTGTTTAGGATATCTTCCCAGCTTGTTTCATTTAGGACATGGTTGACTTGTTCTCATAGTAAAGGACCCAGAATATTACCTCAAGGTACCCCACATGTTATCGACATGGATTCTGATTCTGTGTTGTTGATCTTGACAATTTGTTTCCTGTTGCTAATGTAGGACTTAAACCAATCTACAGTACCCATGCCATTAGCTTGTAGTTTTTTAACCCTTTCACTGCAGCGACCCCTGCTCGCAAACTTGCTCCCAGTGTCGAAGAATTTAAAAACACTGTCAGTCCCGTAGTATGAGCTCATGGTGTCATACTGCGGGACCGGCAGTGACTTCAAAGCTGTGATACAATGAGACCAACAGTGAAAGGGTTAATAAAGTTAACCATTTTGACTTATACAAGAAAGTTCATCACTTCCGCTTCCAAAGTGAAGAGCTGAAATTTACAATTCAACATCTTCACTTACACGTAGCCTAAACCACTTCATCAGAACTTGATCTAGTTTCAAACTTTTTCCTCGCTTCATTGTTTTCCTTTTACACATCTGTTTCTTTGAATCACTGTTAGCAAAGAAACCAAGTACATAATTTGTTTTTGTTTATGTCATAAACTGTGGAAGAGCCAGTGCTGTATAATTCACACAAGCTTCTCACAGACACACTGCTGTCGATTTTTTTCAGAGGTTCAACCTTATCTTTTATGTACTTTGTACAGTGTTTGCTCTTTACACATCGAGAAGCATTTCTTTTATTCATTGGAACCATGGTTGGGGTTAAAGTGAGCAGGTTATAACAATAAATGGAGAAAACCAAATTGGAATTGCTAGCCTATGTTTGCAAGTGACACCAACAGTTGTTTGTGCAGCAAGTACAGCAGGTTGGTGAGGCAACCCAGGAAATTTGAAATTATATTAGCCGAAATTAGTGCTGGATTAGTTTTGGAACCAGATTAATGATTGCCGGATTAGTGATGGCCGACTTGTACTAATACAGTGGTAAGGAAAAATATTTGTAGCTATATGCAAAGTTTATTGGTGTTTTGTATACAGTAGACTTTATCAGGTTCACCTCTCGAGAAAACTGTCATCAATAAAGGTTCTACACAACTGCGTGTTTTCCCCTTACCATCATGTTGGTATCTCATACCTTACAATATTGATAATGTCTTGTAAATTTCTTTCAGGTTCCTGTTCGATTTCTCAGCAGAGTGAAACACTATATAAACACCCTAGAACTGCTGGAGATCTGCAGTCAAGTCCATCCAAGCACTCTCTCATTTCCAGAGGAAGAGCAGCATCATTAGGTAAGATGCAAATACTGAAGAGTATTTATTTATAAAGATCCTTTATAAAAAAAAATGCAATATTCCAAGAAAAAAAAAATTGTACTGCAAGTTTTCCTAGTTATATAAAGGTACTGCTTATGCTATTTTCTCTGCTTGTTAAATTAAGAAAAAGTTAGGATTGTAACCAAATTAAAAATTTGTAAGTATAGTTCATTAACTTTCTTAGCTACTATTACATGGATGCCCAGTCTCTGGACCCATTATGTGCCTCTTTTAATTTTTTGACTGCAGGATGGGTATGGGGTGCATTATAAAGTTTTTAAGCCAGCTAGACTAGTATAGCAGTCTTTGTTTAAATCTACCCTGACTTTGTCAAAAAACACTTTTCATACATTGTGTCTCTTGTACAAGTCTACCCTTGTTGTTGAGGGACAGTAGAATATTTGAGAATTAGAATACTTTACTGGGTGTTGGCAGTGTTAGACAAATTGACATGAGTAACTAATTAGACATTTTTATTGCTACGTTCACTCTCTAGGAACTCTTATCAAGCTATTGCAAACAATAGTTTGCTTGTTGAAAATGGTATAAAATAACAAGAAGTTGATGAGTAAGATGCATGTGCAACTGTTGTAGGCAGCAGGAGTAATGGTGAGGTAAAGATAATGTAATCAGTCCATCAATCTTGGAGAAATAGTTTGAGGTGGTCAGTCCCTCAGCCTGGAAAAGAGTTCAGCTCCATATTGTTCCAGACCATGGAGCTGAGCTTTTCTCCAGGCTGAGGGACTGACCACCTCAAACTATTTATCTGAGGTTGATGGACTGATTGCATTATCTTTACCTCACCATTACTCCTCCTGTCTACAATACATTCTCCTCTGTATTTACACCCGCACATAAGGAGGGTGAGGGAGCCAGAATATATCGTGTGCTAGTGTGACTTGTCAGTGTTCCAAGTCAGACCAAAAGTCAACATAAGCTTCTATCTCCTATGTGTTGGTTATTTGTGTATTGTTCCAGTCATGTAAGTAAGTTTATTCAGGTATACACAAATACAGTTACATAGATTATCATACAAGCAGCATATGTGTAGAGTACCTAGGATAACCCAAAAAAGTCAGTGACTTATTTCCATTGGGGTCCTTTGTGCCTTTTTGTCCCTTTGTATTTGACTGATAAAGCCTACTGTGTAGTTGAAATATTTCAACAAAAAAAAAGATACCCAGCTGATGCACATGTCTTACTTATCAATATTTTGCTTGCTCTAAGAGGCTTTATCAAGCCAATGTAAGCAATTGCAAGATGTGGTGGTGACGGTGGTTGTTGTTGTTGCGGTATTCTTTGTTGTTAGGTGATAGCAGGGTCTATTGTACTAATATTACAGAGAAGAAGCTGCCTATGAAAAGAAGATATTGTTAATGCTGTTTCTATGCATTTTTGTTTTGGGGAGTGTCTAGTGTTGGGGATATATGTACTTACTGACTTGACTGACTCTGCGACTTAGTGTCAATCTTCCACCCAGAGAATACCATCTGCAACACACCTCTGAAACGTTTGTTGGACACACCCTTGACAAGTGCATTGGACATTGTTACGCTTTCCAGGATAGCCCTTGAGGATGCCTTGTTTCTGGGTTCAGACCAGGATAAATGATCCAGTACACCTAATCACTGGATAAGTGAGACTTGACATGAGGGATGAATATACAGGATGTTGAATATAACACTTTGACAGGCCACATAGCTTGATGACCTCCCACTTACCCTAATATCAGTGCTGCTATGCTTTAATCAAGTCCTTACCTGCCTTCAACAATCTAATTAATGAACATGGTAAGGAGAGAGAACTGTGCCTGTACCCAGGCAGAATACTTGGGATCTTCAGTGTGTTGGTCTGGACAGGATGCCATTCAACTATTGGCCTGATTGGTGATAAGAGCTATCACGATTCCCAAATGTTGTATTGTTACTGCTGACACTTGATTCACTAGAAGTGCCTATAACACTGAGTCCATCCTTAGAATGTGGATTCTGGCTTAGGTCCAGAAAATCTGCTAACATTTAAAGCGAGTCTCTGTATTTTCTCGCACATTTTTCCGAATAGACGTCTAGAGCATGTTAAACTATGGGTGGCTACTAATCTGGCTCCTTAGTTCTCATGGCACAGAAGACATACATGCATTCTGATGTGTATTGTTGGTGCTAAACTGAAGACTGTCCATGGACATTGAAAAGTCACCGTGCTCAGCCTACACCAGGCCTCTACCCAGGACATTGTTGCCAAACTGCTGGTAAAGATGAGAGAAATGTAGGTATTTTGAGTATGTGAGAGAATGTCAGCCGCACTTACATTCATAATACTCATCGATGATTTGAGACCTAGAAAGCAACTGGGTATAAACTCATAGTGCAAGTTTACAGTTAATGAATTCACAGGAAACCTAGCACATGGCACTCCTTGATGGGAACTCTAGCTCAAGGCAGCTTGGGAGTGCCATCAATTCCCCTCCCCCACCTTTACATAAAGGGGAATAACAGTTATGGGAACACTCCCTTTATTCCCTCTTTTTCAAGGGGATGGAAAGGGGTTACACAGACACTGTATAGAACACTGACAGGCTAAGCTGGTGGTCATCTGGTGTTGTATACGTGTTGTTCAGGTTGTCTCGTTCACATGTAGGTTTTTATCATTTTTTCCCTTACACACAATCTGGGATTCAAGGTTATGTACTTTGGTCCTAGTGAGTCTGATGGATGTACTGGTTGCTATAGCAACACTAGTGTTGCTTTGTTTAAGTGATTTGGTTGATAGGAAAGATAACTTTTTTTCAAAGTGGTGTTAGTGTGTTTTAGAATTGAAGGAAGGAAAGTATAGTTTGGTGTGTATAAGAAGCATTCTTTGGGATTGCCAGTTCAACTTTATTGAATCTTCTCTAAAGGTTATGGACATCAGAACGTCTGGAAGTAAATGTAAGGATGTTTTTTCATGTGCACTCGTGTAACATTGATGAGGATAATAATTGTGAAACATTTAGTTTCAGTTGACTTTATGTTGATCAATGCAAAAAAAAAAAATACAGTAGTCTCCAAATCTAGTGCTTTTTCCTCTCATGTTTAATCTGACATTAAATATAGAAGAAAACTAGAGTAAAGTGAAAATCAGTTGTAACAGGAACTGGTGTGTTGATGTACAGAAGGGCCCTGCTATATTTTGTTTCGCTAATACAGACATTACAAATTATGACCAAAACTCGTTATATGGTTCCCTCTCCCCTACCTGAGCTCTGCGTCTCTCCATTATGTCTGGAAATTTTTCAAAATTTCAAGTGTTTTAAAGTCATTGCGTATTTTATGTATACTCTGATAATTATACTATGTGTACCTGAACCTAAATACACTTACATACTGTGTTGGCATGCAGCTACACATTAAAATCAATGAGTGTCTCACTAGTCTTGAAGACGCCATATTAATAATACAGTGGACCCTCGGCTTACGTTCTTAATCCGTTCCAGGAGCTAGAGCTTTAGCCGAAAAAAACGTTATCCGAAGCCTTATTTCCCATAAGAAATAATGTAAATACAATTAATCCGTTCCAGACATCCAAAAATATTCACAAAAAAAATAATTTTTTAAAGAATAACTATAGTTTTACATACAGAAAACACACATAAATACTACATACAATTTAAAATTTATAAATAAATAATGAAATAAACATTTAAAATAACATTTACTTACCTTTATTGAAGAGACTTACTGGCATCTGGAAAATAGGGAGGACAGGGGCAGGGCTTAGTGTTTGGAAGGGGAATCTCACTCCCTGCACTACTGCTACACTCCCTGTATGCTTGCTACACTCCTTTCATGCCTGCTACACTCCCTGCATGCCTTCTACACTCCTTGCATGCCTTCTACACTCCTTGCATGCCTGCTACACTCCCTGCATGCCTGCTACACTCCCTGCATGCCTGCTACACTCCTTGCATGCCTGTTACACTCCTTGCTTGCCTTTACACTCCCTGCATGCCTGCTACACTCCCTGCATGCCTGCTACACTCCTTGCATGCCTGCTACACTCCTTGCATGCCTGCTACACTCCCTGCATGCCTGCTACACCCCTTGCATGCCTGCTACACTCCCTGCATGCCCGCTAAACTGTGTTTTTGTTGTACATCCTGACAAGCTCACCCACACGTACGCCACTCTCATATTTTTCAACAATCTCCTTCTTCAGTTCGATGGTGTTCCTCACGTTCTTTACCACAGGGGTGCCACTAGGAAGCTTCTTTGGACCCATGGTGACTTATTTCACAGTGACAGTCACTAAATCACCAAAAAAGACATCAAATGTATTGTGAATGCTAGAATGAGCACGCTGGGTATTGTTCACTCGAGTGTAAACAATGCTGGACTGGCGTCCTAAGAGGAGGTGCGCAAGCGCAGAGCGGGCAGACAGGTCTGGTACGTAACGCTAGCTGAGTAAATAACGCTAGCCGAAAAAAATATTGAACGTAAAAAGCAACCTTTAACCGAAAATAACGTTATCTGGAATGAACGTTAGCTGGGGGTCCACTGTAGTACAGTAGACCGTTATTTAACCCTTTCAGAGTCCAGAGGCCAAATTTCAGTGTGCACCAGGGTCCAAGAATTTTCAAAAATATTTTTTATTTTTCTTATGAAATGGTAGAGAATCTTTTTCTGAAGGTAATAAAACAAAAAGTATGAAATTTGATGGAAAATTGACGAAATTATGCTCTCGCGAATATTGATGTGTCAGTGATATTTATGCATCGACGATTTTGCCGACTTTGACTCCCATTTTAGGCCAATTACATTATTCCAGTCAACAAATTCTTAGCTATTTCACTAGTATTTCTTCTATTCTATCCATTGAGCACAAGAAATCACCCAGTCAACTGTTTCAACTACAAAATAAAGTGATCAAAAATTGGTAATTTAGCCAATTTAACACAAAGTTCAAAGTGTTCCAGTTTCAAAATAAGAGTGCAGAATAAACAATGCAGGCATTCTTGGCACTAAACTAATACATTTTTATTTTTTATTCACATAATGAATTTTTATTCAAACCAAGAAATGGAAAATTTACTGTTATACAATATTGTAATAATTATATAAATAATATCACCACATTTGTGAACGTATATTAGACCCACCAGCTGGCGTGTATTAGACGTGTGAGGTCATTTGTTTACTCTTAAACATCGGCAAAAATTTAACATTTCCGCTACTTTGAGCTCAGTTCAAGCCATTTCCAGTACTAAAACCAATCAAAATCATCTCTATTTCTGTAATATGTCTTCCATTCTATCAAATGAGACCAAGAAATCGCAAATACAGTGGTACCTCGACTTACGTTGTTATCATCTTACGTTATATTCGATATCCGTTACTTATAACGTAAGAAATTTGAATGCGACATCCGTTGATTGATTCGTCTTACGCCTTTCGTACCGGACCTGTCCGCTTGGAGCCCAGCTGAGCGCGCACTCCAGGGAGCGTCAGTGTGCTATTGTTTACAAGCGAGAGCGACCACCCACCCACACCCACGCATTCATACCAGTATATTGTCATTATTCCACTGTTTTTAGTGCTTGCAACTGCTAAATAAGCTACCATGGGTCCAAGGAAAGATCCTAGTGCTAAGCCTGTGGCAAAGAGGAACAGAAATATATGTACGATAGAAGTGAAGGAGGAGATAATAGAAAAATATGAAAGTGGAGTGCGTATCAGTGAGCTGGCCAGGCTGTATGGTAAACCCTATTCTACCATCTCTACCATTGTGGATAAGAAATATTTAAGTAAAATCAAGGAAGCTGTTGTTGCAAAAGGTGCATCTGTGATCACAAAACACAGACCACAAGTGCTGGAAAATGTGGAAAGGTTGTTGATGGTGTGGATCACGAGAAACAGTTAGCAGGAGATACTGTTTCGGAGGGAATAATATGTGAAAAAGCAAGGCAGTTGCATGATGATCTCCTTAAGAAAATGCCTGCAACGAGTGAAGTGAGCGAATTAAAGCCAGCAGAGGCTGGTTTCAAAAATTTAAGAAGCGTACTGGCATACATAGTGTTGTGAGGCATGGTGAGGGAGCCAGTTGTGACAAAAGTGCGGCTGAAAAATATGTGCCTGAATTCCAGGAGTACATAGAGGCTGAACAATTCCTCCCCCAACAAGTGTTTAATTGTGATGAAACAGGCCTGTTTTGGAAGAAAATGCCCAACAGGACCTACATTACTCAGGAGGAAAAGGCACAGCCAGGACATAAGCCTATGAAAGACAGGCTAACTTTGATGCTTTGTGCCAATGCCAGTGGTGATTGCAAAGTGAAGCCTTTACTAGTGTATCTTTTGAAAATCCCCGAGTGTTTGGCAGATGCGGTGTCAGCAAGTCTAACTTGTGTGTGATGTGGAAGTCTAACAAAAGGCTTGGGTCACAAAGGACATTTTCTTAGATTGGTTCAATGAAGTGTTTGGCCCCAGTGTGAAGAAATATCTATTGGACAATAATTTGCCACTTAAGTGCCTCCTGATAATGGACAATGCTCCTTGTCATCCTCCAAACTTGGTAGAGAAAATTGTGGAGGAGTTTAAATTCATCAAAGTGAAGTTCTTGCCCCCTAATACCACCTCTCCTCCAGCCCATGGACCAGCAGGTCATTTCCAACTTTAAAAACTCTATACCAAAGCAATGTTTCAAAAGTGCTTTGATGTGACCACAGACATGAACATAACCCTAAGAGAATTTTGGAAAAACATTTCCATATGCTGCATTGTGTACACCTTATAGGTAAGACTTGGGAGGGAGTGACTACCAGGACTTTGAACTCTGCCTGGGGAAAATTGTGGCCAGACTGTGTCCTAGAGAGGGATTTTGAAGGTTTTGGGGCTGAGCCTCAGAACCCTGAGCCTGAGCCTGAGCCTGTTTTGGAAGAAATTGTGGAATTGGGCAAGTCTTTGGGGTTAGAGGTGAGTGGTGAGGATGTGGAACAGTTGGTGGAGGAGCACAAGGAAGAGCTAACCACTGAAGATCTGCAAGAGCTTCAACAGCAACTGGAACAAGAGAGCAGAGGTCAGGACAATGGTTCAGAGGAGGAGGAGGAGGTGGAACAAAAATGGAAGAATGTGCCTTCTTCAAGGATTAAGGACATTTGTGGAATGTGGAGCAAGGTGCAAGCATTTATGGATGAATATCACCCTAACCATGCTGTTGCAGGCCGTGCTGGCAACCTGTACAATGACACTGTGGTGTCCCACTTCAGGGATGTTTTAAAGAATCGCCAGACACAGAGCTCCCTGGACAAATTTGTTGTTAGAAAGAGGTCCAGTGACTCTCAAGCTGGTCCTAGTGGCATTCAAAGAAAAAGGCCAGTAACCCCAGAAAAGGACTTGGTACCTGCAGTGTTAATGGAAGGGGATTCCCCTTCCAAACACTAGCATACTACTCCACCTTCTCCCCTCCTCACGTCCTCCACACATCAACAACTCTTCAATAAATGTAAGTGACATGTTATTGTACAATATTTGCATGTGTATTTATGTATTCTTTATTAAATTATTTATTATTTAATGTCCAAAAGTTCTAAAAAATATTTTATTTAACTACTTTTGGAAGTCTTGGACGGATTAAATTTATTTCCATTATTTCTTATGGGGAAAATTGATTCGTGTT
This sequence comes from Cherax destructor, assembly GCA_009830355.1. Classification (NCBI taxonomy): domain Eukaryota; kingdom Metazoa; phylum Arthropoda; class Malacostraca; order Decapoda; family Parastacidae; genus Cherax; species Cherax destructor. The sequence goes on along the minus strand of WNWK01007164.1, from coordinate 45,596 downwards.
ACGATTGTTTCGTCTTAAGAAATGCCCTCTCTGACGGATTAAAATCGTAAGTCGAGGTACCACTGTACAACTAAAAAAACATACGAAAAAACACTGCAAAGTCGCTGTTTTAATCGAAAATTACGGTCTGTCTTTTTTATCTCATTATGCACTGTGTGCTGCAGGATTTGTTTTATGTGGTGCACACTTACCATATACAGTGGAGCCCCGGTGTTCGTTATGCTCCAAACTCGAACAATTATGTAAGTGTATATTTGTTAGTGTTTTTGTAAGTGTATTTTTGGGGGTCTAAAAGGACTAGTCTAATTTACATTATTCCTTGTGGGAATAAATTTGTTTGGTAATGGCACTTGAACAGCATTCTGGAACGAAAAAATCACGAAAACTGGGGGTCCACTGTAGATGTATTCTCTCATATCTGAGCCCAAATTTACCGCTCACAGCTTATTTGAGTGAGCTGAGCTCATGGCATAGAACTATGGTTTGGACCCTCAACTCAAAGCCGTAGAACTACGGCACGGACCCTGAAAGGGTTAACACAGTAGTTATGTTCCTGAAAATGCTGTGTTAGGTAAAACCGTGTTAGATAAACTGAAGAACTTATGGAAAAAATAGGGTTATGTTCCTGGGAGCCCCAAAAAAGCCAAACAACTTTTTTTAAGACCTCCAGATCTTACAAAAATAAAAGTGAATATATAATTGTAGTTCATTGTCGTGATGTATTATGTTGTTTTTACTGCTTAAGATTACAAATGCAACAGAAATAATAGTATTTCTTACCTTAAATTGTGGGTGCTGGTGTTTGTGGATGATTGTGGAGAGTTATGCTGTGGCCCTACTGGGCTGAGGTGGATGGTAGAGGTTCTGGCACTGAAGTCGATGGTTATACTGGAGTGTGCATAAATTCTGTAATGGATTTCTGTTCTATTTTACCCCGCAGTACATTATACAACTGACGTTAAGGCATCAGCTGCTCTAGACACCGTTTCAGGGTCCTCTTCCATGAAAAAGTCTAACTTTAAGTCAGTCTGTCAGTCAGTTAGTCAAGTAGGTCAGTAAGTCATCACACAAACTCATAATTACCTCATTCTTTTTAAGTGTACAGTGGTCCCTCGGTTTTCGCCGAAAATTCGTTCCATAATGCTGCTCAAGTGCCATTACCGAACGAATTTACTTCCTTAAGAAATAATGTCACGTAGGTTAGTCTATTTCAGACCCCCAAAAATACACTTGCAACAGCACTTACGAAAATACACTTACATAAATGTTCAAGTTTGGAGATGCACGAAAACCGAGGGACCACTGTACAAAGTGATGTTTCATTACAGCCACAGGCTATCTCGTCTAATATATATATTTTCTTCGTTAATTCTAAGACTTAAATGCTTATACCTTTTCTTGCCACTTTCAGCAACACTGGTATGCTTACTGGGTGTCATGATTGCTTGGCAGATACAAGATATGGTAATTAAAAGATCTAAACTCAATCCACAAACATAAAAATAAACACAGCTAGCTTCTAGCAGAGAATGGTCCTACACACGTATGAACCGAAGACTGGGACGAGGGTGGTGGGAGTGGTGGAGGGTGATGGCGGTAGGTCTCCCCCATTGACTCAGTGGTCTAACCCACAGAAAGAAGTATACCTTGGGAACGCTCCAAATTTTTTCCTCTCCCGCAAACTGAACCGTGTTAAGTTAATTTTACAAAGTGTTGTATAAAATTGTGCAGCAATTCTTCAATACATAGTGCTATATAACCAAAACGTGCCGAACAAACTCATGTTAAATAACGGTCTACTGTAATAATAATTGCTCTGGGATGCTTTAAATGTCGTATATTACATAAATATAGGCATTTTCATTAATCCATCCGGGCAGCTTGTAGGAGTGACGACACAAATTCTGATTTCTCTAGTCCAACACCAGAGAAAATGTGTACACAAAAGTATTACTTGGGGTAATTAAAAAATTATTCTTTTCATATGCCTTCACTCATAGCTATTTATTTATTTTATTGCACTAACGTGAAGACAAACTTGTACACAATGTTAAGTGTGTGTATTGTGGGGTATACCTTTGATATACCTTTGATATGCCTTCACTCATAGCTATTTATTTATTTTACTGCACTAACGTGAAGACAAACTTGTACACAATGTAAGTGTGTGTATTGTGGGGTATACCTTTGATATACCTTTGAAGAGTTTCGAGAGTATCTACTCTCTGAGCCCGGCCATGGGCCAGGCTCGTCTGGTGCTTGCCTGGTCAACCAGGCTGTTGCTGCTGGAGGCCCGCTGCCCCACATATCCATCACAGCCTGGTTGATCTGACACCTGGTGAAGATATTTATCCAGTTTCCTCTTGAAGGCTTCTACATTGGTTCCAGCCGTGTTTCGGATATCTTCTGGTAAGGGGTAACTGCTTCACCAACTCATGCAAATGTACGTGTGTGAACAAAAAGTGGACTGGTATTAATACGTATTTCATCTGACCGAGTGACTCCCCTTACATTGTCTGTCCTCCGCATTAGCAATTTTATTCAGGTACAGGTACACATAAATACAGTTACATAAATTATCATACATAGAAACATGTGTGTAGATTACCTAGGATAACCCAAAAAATTTGATAAAGTGACTTATTTCCATTGGCATCTAAGGGTAGTTGTTAGAAATTATTAAACTCAGTGAACAAGGTACTTACAGTGGTACCCCGAGTTTCGAACTTAATCCGTTCCAGAAGCTAGTTCTAAAGTCGAAACGTTTGAAACTCGAAGCAATATTTCCCATAAGAAATAATGTAAATCCAATTAATTCGTTCCTGCTGTCAGGAGGCATGACAAAATAGTACAGTGGACCCTCGCTATTCGAACACTCCAAAACTCACCCTTTTATGTAAGTTTATTATTGTAAGTGCTTGTATAAGTGTATTTTTGGGGGTCTGAAATAGACTAATCTACATTACATCATTCCTTATTGGAATAAATTCGTTTGGTAACAGTACTTGAACAGCATTCTGGAATGAGGGTGAGTTTTGGAGTGTTCGAATAGCGAGGGTCCACTGTACTTCAATATGATGCTATTATCAACTCTACAGCTTATTTATCTATCACAATTCATCTAATATGACATAATAAACAATATAAATAACATAAAAACCTGATATACACTAGAATGAATAAATATGTAATGTATATCATTACGTATATGGTGGTGGGGGAGGACGCAGTCACGGGCATTCTTGCTCCGGGCTATGAAAACATTTTCCCATTCTTTCCTCCTTCAGACGTGTTAGTATAAGAGAAAACGGAGTTTGTAATGCTAACTACATTAGATCACTTCTTTCATAAGAAAACCATAATGTAGAAATGTAATGGTGTACGTACACCATTTACATACCTTGCAGAAGATAGGCTTTAAACTCCACAACTTGTGCCTGTGCTGGCATGCAGGAATACATTAAAATCATTAGGAGTGCATTATTAGTCATGAAGACGCCATATTAATAATAATAACACAACAATAAAATACTGTGAGGTGCATTAAATGTCGTATAAAACGTTAATATGGACATTTTGCATAATCCACCTATGATATTTTTCCAGTCGGCTTGACGGAGTGAACAGCAACAACAACAACTGGTTTGTTTACAAAACTCGCGAACCTTCTACACACTCATTCTCTCTCGTTTATTCATTTAATCTTGTTTACTCACCTCTCACTCTACATTAAGACTGCCTCAACCACTGCCTCCACTCATAGAAGTGATCGTTGATTTGCTTTTGCCACATCCTGGCAAGATCCACAAGTCGCACACCACTCGTATTTTTGTATAATTTCCTTCTTCACTTCTATGCTGTTTCTCACTTTCTTTACCACAGGGGTCCACACTAGGAAGTTTTTTTGGGCCCATGGTAGCTTATTTCACAGTCTCACTTAATGAACAAGCACCAAACACAATGAATTTATTGTGAAATGTTTGGATGAGCGCACAGGGTAATGTTCACTCAGAGGATAAACAAAGCCAGACTGATTCACGATGCCTGCACGGGGAGGCGCGCAGGTGGACAGGTCTGGTACGCGGTTCAAAACACAGGGCACGTTCGATACTCAGGACAAAATTGGTTCAAAAAAAGTGTTTGAAACTCGAATCATTCGATACTCGATGCGTTCGAAACTCTGGGTTCCACTGTATGTCGATAATAATAATTGCTCTGGGGTGCTTTAAATTTAAGTTGTATATTTCTTGTAGGTGTGGTAGCTGGATGGGGTACCACACTTGACTTCCTACAATAAATACTACTAACCTCTCACCCTACATTAAGGCTACAAATATTTTAAGGTAAATAATGAGTGTACTGTGTGTGTGTGTATTTTACTTTTTATTGTTTTTTAATACCTAGTTCTATTGCTAACATAATATATGTTAGTGTAAACTTGTTAGCTGGCATTCATATGCATTTATAAGTGGAAAAAAGAGCATTTCGCTTTATGGCAGTAACCTGGAACCTAACCCGCCATATAAGTGGGGCCCTACTGTATATTGAGGCCAGGTGAGCAATATAGTTTGCTCCCTTTAAAACAAAGGTAGTCTCTCAATCTAATAGGAATGAAGTACTGCAGTAGGCCTACTTGCCAGTGCCAGGTAGTAGCTCCTACTTTTCCCAACCACCATAGTCCCATTTGTACAGCTCTATTGCCACACCATTGCTTTCTCACAAAAGAATGACAAAGCACTTTCAGTAGGCCTGCTGGCCCATGCTAGGCAAGTCAGACATTTTCACTTCTTCTTTCTTCTTTCAACACGTCGGCCGTTTCCCACCGAGGCAGGGTGGCCCAAAAGGAAAAACGAAAGTTTCTCCTTTTACATTTAGTAATATATACAGGAGAAGGGGTTACTAGCCCCTTGCTCCCAGCATTTTAGTCGCCTCTTACGACACGCATGGCTTACGGAGGAAGAATTCTATTCCACTTCCCCATGGAGATAAGAGGAAATAAGAACAAGAACTAGTAAAAAATTAGAAGAAAACCCAGAGGGGTGAGTATATATATGCTTGTACATGAATGTGTAGTGTGATCTAAGTGTAAGTAGAAGTAGCAAGATGTACCTGAAATCTTGCATGTTTATGAGACAGAAAAAAGACACCAGCAATCCTACCATCATGTAAAACAATTACAGGCTTTCGTTTTACACTCACCTGGCAGGACGGTAGTACCTCCCTGGGTGGTTGCTGTCTACCAACCTACTACCTTATTTCTTCATAAAAAGATTCTCTACCATGTCAGAAGAATTTTTTTTTTTAAATTGGACACAGAGCAATATAAATTTTTGGGATCTGGACAATGAAAGGGTTATTACATACAGTGGACCCCCGGTTTACGTAATTAATTCGTTCCAGAATGCTTTTCAAGTGCCGATACCAAACGAATTTGTTCCCATAATGTAAATTAGATTAGTCCTTTTAGACCCCCAAAAATACACTTACAAAAGCACTTACAAAAATACATTTACATAATTGTTCAAGTTTGGAGCAGTACGTAAACCGGGGGCCCACTGTATGTACATTGTGTTCTCTACGTGTACCCACATATTTCAACACAAATTCTGGGACATAGGGAAAAGACTGGAAGGGAGAAAGGCAGTTCGATGACTATTTCATGCTATTGCTTCTCTTGAGATATGCTGGGATAAAAGCATGACTTATTTGTGAATTCATAGGGATAGTTTTCTTTGCCTAACTTATGAAATAGTTTTATACTGTAATAAGTTTTCTATTTGTTTCTGCTGTTCTCATTCCTGCACTTGCTAACTATATTTACCATATTTTCATCATTCCTACCCTCAGATTCTTGGCATTTAAATATTTATTTTACTCATGTGGAAAATCTTAACCTGTAAGGGACAACAGTCCTGGTGGGAAAGAAGGCATTCAGAGTTGATCCAGATGCCATTTGTTGTATAAAAAAATTATGCATGGTAAGAGATTGTTTATAGAGTCAAGGGAAGTTCTCTGCTAGATTTTTTTTAGTGTACCTTATTAATTTATGCATTTTGACTTTTCAGAAATAACTTCACTCTTGGCAAGGCACTACTTTAAGTAACGGCTTAAGTGATGCACCTTTAATTTTTTTTTTTTGTAGTGGCATTGGTAAGATTATTTTTTATTCTACCCTTAGCCTGGCTGGCTAATAATTGTAACTTCCTTTTATATTTGAAAATCACTTACATGCATTATACCTATGTATGTACTAGGCATTTTTTCTATGAAATCTCCATTTTTGTTTTACATTTAAAACCAATAAGAATTTATAGTGTATGTAACATTTAGTTAAGTTACTGATTCATTTAAAGTACTGGAAGCCCTCATATTTTTGCTATTCTTATAATAAAATATAATTCTTAGAGATATTTGCATACTCTAAAACAATTTGAGAGTATCTAGGTCTTAGTTTTAAAAGTAGTAAAATATGCAGTAAATGTTTTAATATATAAAATATGTAGTGTATTTTATATTAAATAAATAAAAAAAAATTGTATTAGGACAATAATAATTACAGTGCCTCCTGCCTCTTATTATCGAGTCACAATCATAATCTGATCGACCCTTAGGGACTTAGTCAGCTGCACCAGCACCGGACAAGTTCCCATAAGAAAGGAGCACTGCTGCAGGCCTCCTGGCCCAAGCTAAGCAGGTCCAACTCTCACCCTAACTTATTTTTAAAGCTACACAAAGTTATGTCAGTGACGCTACTCAGGATTTTGTTCCACTCGTTCACAACTCTGCTAACCTAGTGCTTTCCTATATTTTTTCTAAATCTAAATTTTTCCAACATTAACCTATTGTAGTGAGTCCTGTGTTGGTTAAATATTTTTAGCACCTTAATGGCATCCCCTTTATTCCTGTTTTTCATTTATGCACCTCAGTCATATCCTCCCTAATTCTGTGCCATTCTAGAGTGGAAGTAGCTGTATAACCCCTGTGGTTTAGTGCTTCTATTTGATTATAATAATAATATTTGATTATAATAATAATAGAGTGGAGGTTCAGTGGGAGAAACGTCCGTCTCACACTCAGCAGACGGAGGATTGAACCTCCACCACATCTTGCGCTGAATGACTCAAATAGGTTTAGTGCTTAACATGAATTAACCTCCCACTTATCCCCCAAAACAGTTCAGGACAGGCATGACCGCTTGTGACCACTGACTTCGGAGAACTGTGGAGTTATTTGCTTAAAACAGTGGAACCCCGGTTAACGAAAAAAATTCATTGCAGAAGCCTGCTCAAGTGCCATTACCGAACGAATTTACTTCCTTAAGAAAAAATGTCATTTAGGTTAGTCTATTTCAGACCCCCAAAAATATACTTCCACAAGCACTTACAATATTATACTTACATAATTGCACGATTTCCGGGGTGTTCGTTAACCGGGGTTCCACTGTACTATACACAAAACTGAGCCCAAATTAAGAACTGTATAGGAATAGAACTAAAATTTTAATCTTTCTTTTAACAAAATTATGATGCTGTGACAATAATCTGTGAATTAACCTATTTATTTTATCTAAAGTAACATTTCTCCAAGAGGTATAACAGTTTAAATTGAGTTATTTGAAAAGCCATACATGTAATGGCTATTATTAATATAATCATAGGGAAGTGCTAAACACATAGGAGACATATAGCACTTGGGGAATAGGAAATCATTGGGTTAAAGCAGGTGAGGGTAGTCCTAATTCCTTGAGCTGTATGACCCATATCATTTTATCACCCTGTTCTACCCTTAGAGTAAACCTGATAATCTTTCTTTCCCAAGGCACTGTACAATAATTACACCTGTGGGTTTAGCAAGCCCTCATATTAATTTGATTTATTTTATTTAAACATTATCAGATAGTGTTCTTCACCAGCATTGAGGCATCCCTCTTTAGGACAATTATGGTTAAAATTTTGGGGGCTTACTGTATAATTTTCTTACATTCCGTGTCATTGATTGCTACAATTTGTTGTAATTGTATTACTGTTTTTTGAAGTCCTAACTGCTTTAAGATACCAAGTAGTGTTGCCACACTAAATAAAACAAAATTAATTAAATAGAAATATTGCTTTTTTATGGTATAAGCTTAAGATTGTTTAATGGTTGTATAAAGGATAGTTTTTGCATATTGGAATTAGGTAAATAGCATTTATGCAGTGAATTATAGTATTATTGTTCAGTTTTTTTACCCTTGTGGGTATAGCACTTAGTTTTGATTATAATAATAATGTTTAGTCTATTAAAAAACTTTGTATTTTGAATAAATATTGAAGAAAAAATATATTCTAGCTGCCTTGAATTTCCACTATTTTCCAATTTTGATCCATAAACCTGAAGGGTTGCTTGCATTTTTAATGTTGGCATTGTACTATTTCTAAACTTCAAAAATAAAATCAGGATGAACATTATAACTACATATTGCACAAACCACTCACAGTACTACCATCAAAAGATTAAATTTCTTTCAGGGTTCTGCTAAGTACAGCCACTGACAAGACAGAAGTTATTTTTGTTCACTTAACCCTTAAACGGTCCAAATGTATATATACGTTCGCACGCCCAGTGCTCCGAATATTTTGATTTTTTTTTTTAATAGAAATAAAGAGCACTTTTTTTAAGTGTTATAGTACTAAAAAAATTTTTTTGGGTCAGTACTTACCGAGATATGAGGCGGAGAAGTTGGCACTGGATGCTCACCTGACAGCAACAGGAGTCCTGTCGCTTGCAGAATTGTTGCCGATATACCTTTTTTTTTTTTTATATATATAATTTTTATGTTCTGATAATTACAATTTATAGTAGTTCTTGTGATTTCATAGCCAGTCTAATACAGTGGTCCCTTGACTAACGTAATTAATCCGTTTCAGGAGCTATTACTTAACACGAAAAATACGTAATTCGAAACCTTATTTCCCATAAGAAATAATGTAAATACAATTATAATCCGTTCCACCCAAAAATATTGACATACTAAATAATAATAAAAATAATTTTATATATCTTTCTTTCTTTCAACACGTCGGCCGTTTCCCACCGAAGCGGGGTGGCCCAAAATGAAAAACGAAAGTTTCCCATTTTACATTTAGTAATATATACAGGAGAAGGGTTACTCAGCCCTTGCTCCCAGCATTTTAGTGCCTCTTACGACACGCATGGCTTACGGAGGAAGAATTCTGTTCCACTTCCCCATGGAGATAAGAGGAAATAAGAACAAAAACTAGTAAGAAAATAGAAGAAAACCCAGAGGGGTGTGTATATATATATATATGCTTGTACATGAATGTGTAGTGTGACCTAAGTGTAAGTAGAAGTAACAAGACATACCTGAAATCATGCATGTTTATGAGACAGAAAAAAGACACCAGCAATCCTACCATCATGTAAAACAAATACAGGCTTTCGTTTTACACTCACTTGGCAGGACGGTAGTACCTCCCTGGGCGGCTGCTGTCTACCAACCTACTACCTATATTAGGTCACACTACGCAAACATGTACACGTTTATTGTATACACACTCATCTGAGTTTTCTTTGATTTTATCTTAATAGTTCTTGTTCTTATTGCTTTTTCCTTTTCATATCCATGGGGAAGTGGAATAAGAATCTTTCCTCCGTAAGCCATGCGTGTTGTAAAAGTCAACTAAAATGCCGGGAACAATGAAGAAGAAGAAAATCGTCAAAGTGGGATGTTTGAATGTGCGTGGATGTTGTGCGAATGATAAGAAAGAGATGATTGTAGATGTTATGAATGAAAAGAAGCTGGATGTCCTGGCTTTAAGTGAGACAAAGCTGAAGGGGGTAGGAGAGTTTCAGTGGGGAGAAATAAATGGGATTAGATCAGGGGTTTCAAATAGAGTTAGAGCTAAAGAAGGAGTGGCAATAATGTTGAATAATCAGTTATGGCAGGTAAAGAAGGAATATAAATGTATAAATTCAAGGATTATGTGGAGTAAAATAAAGGTTGGATGTGAAAAGTGGGTTATAGTAAGTGTTTATGCACCTGGAGAAGAGAGAGAAGTGTAGAGGAGAGAGAGAGATTTTGGGAAATGTTGAGTGAGTGTGTGGGGAGTTTTGAACCAAGTGAGAGAGTAATTGTGGTTGGGGATCTTAATGCTAAAGTGGATGGAGTAGTAGGTAAATTTGGGGTGCCAGGGGTAAATGTAAATGGGGAGCCATTAATTGAGCTATGTGTAGAAAGAGGTTTGGTAATAAGTAATACATATTTTATGAAAAAGAGGATAAATAAATATACAAGGTATGATATAGCACGTAAGGAAAGTAGTTTGTTGGATTATGTATTGGTGGATAAAAGGTTGATGAGTAGGCTTCAGGATGTACATGTTTATAGAGGGGCAACGGATATATCAGATCATTATTTGGTTGTAGCTACAGTTAGAGTAAAAGGTAGATGGGACAAAAGAAAATGGCAACAGCAAGTAGAGAGAGGTAAAAGTATATAAACTAAGGGAGGAGGAAGTTAGGGTGAGATATAAGCAACTATTGGCAGAAAGGTGGGCTAGTGCAAGTAGGAGTAGTGGGGGTTGAAGAGAGTTGGGATAGTTTTAAAAATGCAGTATTAGGATGTGGGTAGAAGTTTGTGGTTATAGGAGGGTGGGTGCAGGAGGAAGAGGAGTGAGTGGTGGAATGAAGAAGTAAAGGGTGTGATAAAAGAGAAAAAGGTAGCTTATGAGAGGTTTTTACAAAACAGAAGTGTTAGTAGAAGAGCAGAGTATATGGAGAGTAAAAGAAAGGTGAAGAGAGTGGTGAGAGAGTGCAAAAGAAGAGCGGATGAAAGAACGGGAGAGGCTCTGTCAAGAAATTTTGCTGAAAACAAGAAAAATTTTGGAGTGAGATAAACAAGGTAAGAAAGCCTAGGGAACGAATGGATTTGTCAGTTAAAAACAGAGTAGGGAGTTAGTAGATGGGGAGCTGGAGGTATTGGGTAGATGGCGGAATATTTTGAGGAACTTTTAAATGTCGATGAAAAGAGGGAGGCGATAATTTCATGTACTGGCCAGGGAGGTACAACATCGTTTAGGAGTGAAGAAGAGCAGGATGTGAGTGTGGGGAGGTGCATGAGGCATTACGTAGAATGAAAGGGGGTAAAGCAGCTGGAATTGACGGAATCATGACAGAAATGTTAAAAGCAGGGGGGGATATAGTGCTGGAGTGGTTGGTATTTTTGTTTAATAAATGTATGAAAGAGGGGAAGGTACCTAGGGATTGGCAGCGAGCATGTATAGTTCCTTTATATAAAGGGAAGGGGATAAAAGAGAGTGTAAAAATTATAGGGGAATAAGTTTACTGAGTATACCAGGTAAAGTGTATGGCAGGGTTATTATTGAAAGAATTAGAGGTAAGACAGAGAGTAGGATTGCAGATGAGCAAGGAGGCTTTAGAGTGGGTAGGGGATGTGTAGATCAAGTGTTTACAGTGAAGCATATATGTGAACAGTATTTAGATAAAGGTAGAGAAGTTTTATTGCATTTATGGATTTAGAAAAGGCATATGATAGAGTGGATAGGGGAGCAATGTGGCAAATGTTGCAAGTGTATGGAATAGGTAGTAAGTTACTGAAGGCTGTAAAGAGTTTTTATGAGGATAGTGAGGCTCAGGTTAGGGTGTGTAGGAGAGAGGAGATTACTTCCCGGTAAAAGTAGGTCTTAGACAGGGTTGTGTAATGTCACCATGGTTGTTTAATATATTTATAGATGGGGTTGTAAAAGAAGTAAATGCTAGGGTGTTGGGGAGAGGGTGGAATTAAATTATGGAGAATTAAATGCAAAATGGGAGTTGACACAGTTACTTTTTGCTGATGATACTGTGCTTATGGGAGATTCTAAAGAAAAGTTGCAAGGTTAGTGGACGAGTTTGGGAGAGTGTGTAAAGGTAGAAAGTTAAAAGTGAACATAGATAAGAGTAAGGTGATGAGGGTATCAACGATTTAAATAAAGAAAAATTGGATATCACATTGGAGAGAGGGATTATGGAAGAAGTAAATGTTTTCAGATATTTGGGAGTTGATGTGTCAGCGGATGGGTTTATGAAGGATGAGGTTAACCATAGAATTGATGAAGGAAAAAGGTGAGTGGTGCATTGAGGTATCTGTGGAGACAAAAACGTTATCCATGGAGGCAAAGAAGGGAATGTACGAAAGTATAGTGGTACCAACACTCTTATATGGGTGTGAAGTATGGGTTGCAAATGCTGCAGCGAGGAGGAGGCTGGAGGCAGTGGAGATGTCCTGTCTAAGGGCAATGTGTGGTGTAAATATTATGCAGAAAATTCGAATGTGGAAATTAGGAGAAGGTGTGGAGTTACTAAAAGTATTTGTCAGAGGGCTGAAGAGGGATTGTTGAGGTGGTTTGGTCATTTAGAGAGAATGGATCAAAGTAGAATGACTTGGAAGCGTATAAATCTGTAGGGGAAGGAAGGCGGGGTAGGGGTCGTCCTAGAAAAGGTTGGAGGGAAGGAGTAAAGGAGGTTTTGTGGGCGAGGGCTTGGACTTCCAGCAAGCATGTGTGAGCGTGTTAGATAGGAGTGAATGGAGACGAATGGTTTTGGGACATGACGATCTGTTGGAGTGTGAGCAGGGTAACATTGTGTGAAGGGATTCAGGGAAACCAGTTAATTGATTTAGTTGGACTTGAGTCCTGGAAATGGGAAGTACAATGCCTGCACTTTAAAGGAGGGGTCTGAGATAGTGACAGCTGGGAGGGACTTTTCTCAGCTGTCGTATCTGAGCTCCTCTGCAAAGACAGTGATTATGTATGAGTGTGGTGAAAGTGTTGAATGATGATGAAAGTTTTTTCTTTTTGGGGATTTTCTTTTTGGGTCACCCTGCCTCGGTGGGAGACGGCCGACTTGTTGAAAAAAAAAAAAAAATATATATATATATATTATATATATATATACAGTGGTACCTCGAGTTACGATATTTTTTCGTTCGAGAATGCTGTTCAAGTGCCATTACCAAACGAATTTATCCCCATAAGGAATAATGTAAAATAGACTAGTCCTTTTACACCCCCAAAAATATACATACAAAAGCATTTAA
>WNWK01007164.1:0-25000 GCA_009830355.1 Cherax destructor | reverse complement strand
TACAGGCTATCAGTAAAATTGATACACCTCACCCCCTAGTTCTTCGTATCCACCTTTGGTTATGCCGTATCTTTAGCAAGCATAAAGATATTGTCTTTTGTTGGGTCCCTGGTCATGTTGACGTACAGGGCAATGAACAGGCGGACACTGCTGCGCGGTCAGCAGTACATGACCTTCCAGTTTCATATAGAGGTGTTCCTTTCACAGACTATTTTGCGGTCATTGCTACCCACCTTCGCACCCGTTGGCAACAACGCTGGTCTGACCTGCTGAATAACAAACTTCATTCTATTAAACCGGTTATAGGTTTCTGGCCTTCTTCTTGTCACCAATGTCGAGGTTGGGAGACTACACTCTCCCGTCTTCGCATCGGCCACACTCGCCTTACTCACGGGTATCTCATGGAGAGGCTCCCTGCCCCTCTCTGTGAGCATTGTCAGGTTCCAGTGTCTGTGCGACATATTCTGCTGGACTGCCCACTCTATCAACGTGCTCGCAGAATTTACCTCCAACGACGTCTTCGCTCTGCGGCCCTTTCTTTACCTTCCCTTCTTGCAGATGGACCCTCCTTTAACCCTGACTCTCTTGTTGACTTTTTGACAGACACTGACTTACTACACAAACTCTGAAGATTATACCTCTAGCACCTCCCTCAGTCCCTTCTACCTCGATCTCTTGCTACCCTCCACCCCTGCACTATCTACCGTCATCTTGCACTCCATACCCTACTAATCGTCCATCTCCCTCTTACAGCCCACTCTCCCTGCATCCTACAATAACCTGCAGCGCTGTATAACCCCTGTGGTTTAGCGCTTCTACTTGATTATAATAATAATCTAATCAGTCCAGTAATTACAGTGATGACATTTGATGAGCTTACACTGCTTCCCTTTATTTGTTATGCGAACCTGTCTGTCTGTCTGCATCTGTCTCTCTGTGTGTCTGTCTTTCTGTCTGCCTGTGTGTCATCTCCTTTCTGTCTGCTCGTCTCAGAGATTAACTCATAATTATTATTATTATAATCAAAAGAAGCGCTAAACCAGTAGCTCATAAACTAACTGGTATTACGCAGATCACAAGCACATTATATCACTTTGTCTTGATTTTTTAGTTATCCTAGGTAATTTACACTACATATGTATAATTGTATTTACGTATGTGTTCCTGTGAAATAGAGACAGATAGATACAAAGAGACAGATAGATACAAAGAGACAGATAGATACAGAGAGACAGATAGATACAGAGAGACAGATAGATACAGACAGACAGAGATAGACAGCCAATCAGGTACCCAGCTGCTGGCCAGCCAGGTGGCCAAGCAGGCATCCAGCCAGCTGGCCGGCCAGCCTGCCGGCATCACTTTCCACTTAAAAGGGGAGTGTTAATATGACAAGACATCAGTGAATCTATGGTGTTTTCTGTGCTGTTTGCTCTAGCTGGCCCTCAGTTTAACTGGTGCTCCCACAAGGTATTAAGTGGGTCCCAGATTTTTTTTAATATGGCGCACACCGAGTGTTAAGACCCATTCTATGCTGACCAGGCATCTCAGGCCAATCATGCCAAATTTGGAGGCAGGAAAAATAAAACGTATATATACGTTTGGGGCAGTAGCAGTACTAACGTATATATACAGTGGACCCCCGGTGTTCGTCCTGCTCAAAACACGCCCTTTTATGTAAGTGTATTTTTTTAAATGCTTTTATAAGTGTAGTTTTGGGGGTCTAAAAGGACTAGTCTACTTTACATTATTTCTTAAGGGAATAAATTCGGTTGGTAATGGCACTTGAACAGCATTCTGTTACGAAAAATGGACGAACACCGGGGGTCCACTGTACATTTGGACCGTTTAAGGGTTAAATTTTGACAAGAGGAGATACCCTAGAAATTCACTCCAAAAATGTTTAGTTATTAGTGGTATGTACTCCAAATGCAATCCACTTTAAAGGTTCCTACCAGGATAATGTGACTCTTGAGGTGAACATAGGAATGAATTTCTTTAATATAACTCCATAGTGGTCATACAACACCTTAAATCTAGAGCCCTTCACTAGCAGCAAGGCATCCTCCTTTGAAGGGAGTAAGTTATAGAACAGCACAACTAGTGTCGAGACTGAAGACTAACCCAGTCTTAGTACTGTACAGCATTGTATTCACAATTTAAAAAAATTCTTACCTGTAACCTATATGTGGTTGCTAGGGTAGAGTCTTGGCTCCTGGCCTTGCCTCTAAATCTGCTGCTTGCTAGATTCTCTCCCTTCTAGCCCTATGCCTCCACCTCTTCTCATTGAGGTCATTCCACCTTGAGACTTAATACTTTCTGACATACCTGTGGCTAACATCATCTGTGCCTGAGTACCATTTCTTGCCTTTCAGATAGCTTATCCCTACCTACCTTATGAATTCCTCAAGTATTCTGTAAAATGTTACATCTTCCCTGAACATCAGTGCTAATAAAAACCTTAAGAAATGGTTAGTTAACTATTTTGAGGTTATATAAAATAAATGCAGATTTTCTCCATGTCTAAGGGTGTGCAGTGCTGTATGACCCTTATGGGTTTAGCATTTAATTTGATGACAAAAATGATTTATACAGTCAATCGGAAGTATAATTTTTTTTTATTTCAGAGAATGCTATACTTGTAGGAGTCATACAGAAGTATAGTGGACAATCTGTTATTACACAATTCAATTACTGTTTGCAATGACCATTCATTACCAATTATAAAGTTTTGTGAAACAAATAATGAACAAAATATATTCATGAGGTTAGTACTAAACCTGTAGGGGTCATACAGAACATGGAAATGAGAGGAAATCTGGCTGAATCAAGGAAAGGAAGAATAGCCCAAATTCCTTGCCAGCATCAAGGCACTTTTCTTGAGTGGGTAAGAGAATAGACATATATTATGCATATATTTAATGTTTTGCAGTATGTACAGTATAATAGCACATAACTACCAAAAACAATTATCAACTATAAATCCTTTATAATTTTAAAACTACCAGTCTATGAAGTCTTCATAGTCTAGCTTGGTGCTCTTCTACAACCCTGATCACTATCGTAGAGATGAAGCAAGGTTGCATCCATGATATATAACACCAAGGCCACATTAGTGGGATAGCAATAAGTCTGGCTTGTACAAGATACTGCATTATCGTCTCTCCTATTAGGTAAAATGTGGAGAGGGGAATGGAGTCTTAAATTATAGAAAATTCAACAAATTAAACATTTTTGTGAAAAATACAAAATAAAATGTTTGCTAAGTCCAAAAATCTTTTAATTTAAATAATCTGAATTAGTCAAGAGTTCCTAAATCAAAATTAATTTTTTTTTATTTGAAAAAAAATATTAAATTTGAGATGCATTTTATTAGGAAAAAAAATCAATTATGAAAGAATTTCTGAATCATGGGTATTTGATTATAATAATAATAATCTGAATCATGGGGATTGACTGAAATAATCTGAATACATTAATATACATAAGAGACAATATGTGAACAGTATTTAGATAAAGGTAGGGAAGTTTTCATTGCTGTATAACCCCTGTGGTTTAGCGCTTCTATTTGATTATAATAATAATAAGGGAAGTTTTCATTGCATTTACAGATTTAGAAAAAGCATATGATAGTGGATAGGGGAGCAATGTGGCAGATGTTGCAAGTGGATGGAATAGGTAGCAAGTTACTGAATGCTGTAAAGAGTTTTTATGAGGATAGTGAGGCTCAGGTTAGGGTGTGTAGGAGAGAGGGAGATTACTTCCCAGTAAAAGTAGGTCTTAGACAGGAATGTGTGATGTCACCATGGTTGCTTAATATATTTACAGACGGGGTTGTAAAAGAAGTAAATGCTAGGGTGTTGGGGAGAGGAGTGGGATTAAATTATGGGAAATCAAATGCAAAATGGGAGTTGACACGTTTACTTTTTACTGATGATACTGTGCTTATAGGAGATTCTAAAGAAAAGTTGCAAAGGTTATTGGACAAGTTTGGGAGGGTGTGTATTATTATTATAATCAAATAGAAGCGCTAAACCACAGGGGTTAGGGAGGGTGTGTAAAGGTAGAAAGTTGAAAGTGAACAAAGATAAGAGTAAGGTGATGAGGGTATTAAACAATTTAGATAAAGAAAAATTGGATATCACATTGGATATCCAGAGAGCTGAGGAGGGGTTGTTGAGGTGGTTCGGACATGTAGAGAGAATGGAATGAGACAGAATGACTTCGAGAGTGTATAAATCTGTAGTGGAGGGAAGGCGGGGTAGGGGTCGGCCTAGGAAAGGTTGGAGGGAGGGGGTAAAGGAGGTTTTGTGTGCGAGGGACTTGGACTTCCAGCAAGCACGTGTGAGCGTATTTGATAGGAGTGAATGGAGACAAATGGTTTTTAATACTTGACGTGCTGTTGGAGTGTGAGCAAAGTAACATTTATGAAGGGATTCAGGGAAACCGGCAGGCCGGACTTGAGTCCTGAAGATGGGAAGTACAGTGTCTGCACTCTGAAGGAGGGGTGTTAATGTTGCAGTTTTATAACTGTAGTGTAAAGCACCCCTCTGGCAAGACAGTGATGGAGTGAATGATGATGAAAGTTTTTCTTTTTCGGGCCACCCTGCCTTCGTGGGAATCGGCCGATGTGTTAATAAAAATAAAAATAAAAAATAAAAATAAATTGGAGAGAGGGAGTATGGAAGAAGTGAATGTTTTCAGATACTTGGGAGTTGACTTATCAGCAGATGGGTTTATGAAGGATGAGGTTAACCATAGAATTGATGAAGGAAAAAAGACGAGTGGTGTGTTGAGGTATCTGTGGAGACAAAAAACGTTATCTATGGAGGCAAAGAAGGGAATGTATGAAAGTATAGTGGTACCAACACACTTATATGGGTGTGAAGCTTGGGTTGTAAATGCTGCAGCGAGGAGGAGGCTGGAGGCAGTGGAGATGTCTTGTCTAAGGGCAATGTGTGGTGTAAATATTATGCAGAGAATTCAGAGTGTGGAAATTAGGAAGTGTGGAGTTACTAAAAGTATTAGTCAGAGGGCTGAAGAGGGGTTGTTGAGGTGGTTTGGTCATTTAGAGAGAATGGATCAAAGTAGAATGACTTGGAGAGCGTATAAATCTGTAGGGGTAGGAAGGAGGGGTAGGAGTCGTCCTCGAAAAGGTTGAAGGGAGGGGGTAAAGGAGGTTTTGTGAGCGAGGGGCTTGGACTTCCAGCAAGTGTGGTAGGTGAATAGAGACGAATGATTTTGGGACCTGACGAGCTGTTGGAGTGTGAGCAGGGTAATATTTAGTGAAGGGATTCAGGGAAACCGGTTATTATAGATTTAGCCGGACTTTGGAAGTACAATGCCTACACTTTAAAGGAGGGGGCTGGGATAGTGACAGTTTGGAGGGACTGTTCTAAATTAGTATCTGAGCGCCTCTGCAAAGACAGTGATTATGTATGAGTGAGGTGAAAGTGTTGAACGAAGATGAAAGTATTTTCTTTTTTGGGATTTTCTTTCTTTTTGGGTCACCCTGCCTCGGTGGGAGACGGCCGACTTGTTGAGGAAAAAAACCAGACAATAATGAACTGGTATACTGCTCTTAACAATTATGGTGAGGAACACTGTCTTCTGTGGTGGATAGTTGATACTCATAAATACTTACCAGAACTGGTCTTCTATAGTAAATATTTGTGCTTCCCTTTGCCTTTGTGTCAAAATGGTAAAAAAGAAAAGAAAGAAATGCTGCTGTTAAGTTACTTAACCCAAAATAATAATAGCAGCAAGATTAGGGTCTCCAATATTGCTTTCCTATAAAATTTCCACACAAGTATATTATGGTATAGGGTTTTCCCATCCAATGTTATTTCTTATAGTAGGGTGAGCAATGACAGTATGGAGGGTCGGGGCAAAGCCCTATGCTTTTCTATACAGACAGGATCATAGCTTTTCCAGGAAATGAAGTTTTAATCCATTTCAAATAAATACCTTCAGTACATCATGTAAACTCAAATAAGCAATCTCATGCACACACAGACGGCTACTTACGTACACAGTTTTCCATTAAAAAAATCTTACGTAGGGTTTTAGTATGTGCATGCAAAACTAAACAGACACAAGCACAACATTATATCTACATGAATGTAAACAACATACTATATATGAATAAAGTAGATGCAAATTTTTACTTCCATACATATACAGATGCACACCATTCTCAAAACTAGATGAACAAGTCACTGCAATAATACTTTTTTTTCATTAAAAAATTAATAGTTTCAAATATCTATGAGAAGCACTAAACTCATATTTAGTTACAGAGCACCTGGGAAGATGGGAGACAATCAAGTCTGATCCAAAGAAGGTGGTATGTTCAATTCCTTAGATCAAGCCTCTTACTGGCATCAAGGAGCCTCCCTTCAGAGGTTAAAAAAAATTAATACTATATGATATTTGAATCATGTTACAAAAGAGATAAGCTATGGTCTACTGGCATTACATTTTTAATGAGAGAATTTTGGAAAGCAAAGAGTGGTGAATGATTGTTATATAGTAGTAAACAATGAATATTTTATCACATCTGTTTACAAACCATATGAATCTTTCGTCGACATGCTGGACACCATGACCCATTTTCCAGGAGGTGGTGGGCGCACTTATAACATGCAACTAAGTGAGCAACCCGGCCATGAATTATTAAAGCATTCTTTGGGCGCACATGACACACTGAGCATAAAACAGAAAGCAAGTTTGTAGACTGGGATACTTCTGAAGCTGCTGAAGAATGTCTCAGTTTTCTCCTTATTACTTCCTTGACCTCTGGAGAGGCTAGAAAGCATCTCCCATCTGCAGAATTAAGCCATTCCTTTCCAGCTTTTGATAACAAAAATTTTAAAAAGTTATTTATTTCATTTTCCTGATCCTTAGATTCACCATCAAAGGCTTGTGGTGCAGCACTGATCTCTCTTGTTACCTTACAACAAGTTGACTTTTCCTTGTTTAATATCTCATGTATGTCTTGGTGTGATACTGATCCTAAATTTTCAGGCCGGAAATCTGTCAAATCATTGCTGAGATTCAAACTTTGGGAATCTTCACGTTTTAGTTCCTGACTAAAATCAGTCAAATTGTCCTGAGAGAGGAAAATGCCTGAATCTTGTGATCTACAATGATCCATGGAAAAACTTGTTGAAGGTGTGGTGTTCTCCATTAACACCTCAGAATATGCTGAGGGATCTAATGGACTCTGAATCTGATAATTTTCCCATTTTGGTATAGCATTTGTTTGATGTTTCTTGTGCTTGTTCTTAGGTCTTGGTTTTCTCCTCTTCCGCCTCTTTGATCGTTCTGGTAGCCAGTTTTTCCTTAGCTGTAAATGGGAAAAATCCTATTAAATGATGGCAAAATGAATGATTAATTAGTAATTATTCCTTAGGTAACTCACAATAAATAAGAATTGCAAGCAATGAATCTATAACAAATATGACTACTTAAAAGGTAACAATTACAAGATGTTAAAGTGAAGATTATTTCAAGTTTTAGAGAATTTTAAAGAGAAGAAATGTAAGAAGAAAACTGGGAAATGTTGAAAACTCGCTTTTTTTTATGGAATTTCTAAGTTTCACAAATATGACCCTATGCCAGAGTTGGTCATAATGTAAGGTACAATGTTCGTGCCTCTAACTTCCTCTGATGCTTTCGTTATAACTTCAGGATGCCTTATCCAATCAGCTTCAAACTTTTCAAACCTGGTGAACTATAACTAGATTTCTCTAGTTTGTAGAACAACTGCTAAGTGTAAGTGGCCTCTGCTCAATTTTAGAGGGATCATTCCAGATACATGTACTATTGGTTTCAGTGTGATAACTATAGAAAACATCTTCTGGTCAGCTTCAAAATTTGAACACTTGTGTATCATAATTAGAAGGTGACTGGTCAATATTGTTAGTGGAGTGTGTAGGTGTCATTCTGCACTTTAATCTTGAAATAGTATATTATTATTTTAAATTAAATAAGTGGAGTATGCCTTCGCAACTGAAGAGGATGTTATGATGTCAGTGAGGGGAGGTTATTGATACAAGGAGCTGCACTAATTCTCTCCTTCCTGGGAACAAACCTGAATGTCACCCATTCCCCAGGCACTATGACCCCTATGGGTTTAGTGCATCCCCATGATTAAAATAAAATATGAAATGGGTGACATGTTTTGGGTTTTGACTATGTAGGGAAAATTTTGTTGGATTTTGTGGAATACCTGTAATGGTGAGTGAAAGGACATGAATTGCTCTTTTGAACAGTAGTGGTGTGAAGCATGGGTTGTGAATGCTGTAGTAAGGAGAAGGCTGGAGGTGGAGGCAGTGGAAATATAATGTGTGAGGGCAATATGTGGTGTGATTATGCAGAGAATCCGTAGCTTGGATATTAAAAGGAGGTGCAAGGTTATTAAAAGTATTATTCAGAAGATGGAGGAGGGACTGTTGAGATGGTTCAGACATTTAAAGAGGATGGAACAAAATAGGATGACTATGAGGGGGTAGAGGTCATCCTAGGAAAGGTTGGAGTTAGGAGGTAAAGGAAGATTTGTGTGCAAGGAACTTGGATATCCAGCAGGTATGTGTGAGCGTGTTAGATAGGATTGACTGGAGGCAAGTTGTTTTTATGACTTGACATGCTGTTGGAGTGTGAGCAAGGTAACATTTATGAAGACATTCAGGGAAACCAGTTAGCCAGACTTAGATCGTGGAGGTGGGAAGTATAGTGCCTGCACTCTGAAAGAGGGGTGGAGATATGCTGCAGTTTTTTAACTGTAGTATTGGCACACCTCTAGCAAAACGGCAATGGAGTGAGTGATGATGACAGTGTGTCTTCTTTTTTGGGTCACCCTGCCTTGGTGGGAGACAGCTGATGTGTTAAAAAAAGAATCTGAGTATCACATCCGACTGGTTTCAACCATTCAATACCAATAACTTTATAATGCAATTTCTAAGAGGCATCAAGGTTAATGAGTGGTGTGTGTATTTTAGGATACTGGTCTCTCAGAGATAACCAAGAAAATGCTTCCTCAAGTTAGCATTCACAAGGTGATAACTTGTGAATGCTCCTTCCGATTCACTAAATCTTTAACGCTATTAACTGAATTTATAACTTATGCTGCACTTTTCATTATTCCTATTGTGTACACTGAGGTACTGCACAGGGGACCGGGGTTATGTAAGATGGGGATATCTTGCTTGAATTTCACAGTGACTAAAATACATCTAGTTATTATATTCTTGGGGGAAGTGAAGTGCTAAACTCATAGGAGTCACACAGCTCCTGGGGAAGTGGGAGGCAATAAGGTGTGATCCAAAGAAAGGATGTTTAATTTTTTTGGATCAAGAGCCTCTCTCAAAATTATAAATAGTTTCCAAATTATGTACATCTTTCTTGGCACTTTCCAGTCTCCCACATCTATTTTTCTATTTCTTAATCTCATATTCATGTTCCTTGGCACAATGACCCATTTCCTTCATGAAAAATTCCAGCACATTTACTGAATGTATCCCACATAACACCACCAATTTAAAGACCACTGAGGACACAATGAATCCTGCACTGTATACCTTGGGATCCTAAAATCAGCCAATGATACCTTAATGCCAACATGGTAGAAGTACAACTCACCTGCCAGCATTTACTGCAGTATCTTACAAAGGGTTTATTTTTCTCATCACAGGTGAGACACTTCCAGTGGTCAGCCACTAACTCTGGGTCTTCATCAGTTGATTCATCAGTGTCATTATCATCAGGCCAGAATTCTCTCTCAGAACCACAGAGGGCATGCAAAGCTAAAACTGCAGCCCCAACATTCTGAAATATTTTTTTTTTTATATATGTACTAATATTTATGTAGTCTTTATTGTGTTTAAAAAGGGATTACTATGAAAATCATATATGCCAATCCTAACATTAAAGGCAAGTCACACCAGAACTGTCTTCAGTGTCAATGTTTTAGAAGAATTGTGTTAAAATATAATACAGAACATTAAACAGATGGAGTATCAAATGCTTGTGATATGGTGAATGATGGTGAAAGTGTTGAATGATGATGAAAGTTTTTTTTCTTTCTTTTTGGGTCATCTTGCCTTGGTGGAAAACAGCCGTGTTAAAAAAACAACTATCTATCTATCTCTCTCTCTCTCTCTCTCAGGTTGCACACTCTTTACGACTGTGGCAGCTGTTGCTCACTCATAAATACTATAAAATTTTGTCAAAAATAATTGTGAAATCAATCTCTGACCATAATTAAATTGAATTCTAGACATGCACTAAAACCAAAACTGAATAGCCTGACACAAACCATTAAACGGATCAACTAGATTTCTACAACAAACATATAAACTAGGAAAATCAAGATATTCCTGAAACATACTGGGAAGATTGTATAGCATAAATACAGTGGACCCCTGAGTTTCGTGATTAATCCGAATGGCGAAACCATTTTCCCCAAAAGAAATAATGTAAATCCAATTAATCCGTTCCAGACACCCAAAAGTATTAAAAAAAAAAATTTTTTTAGGTTAAATATAGATTTACATACAGAAAACAATGAGAAATCAAGTATAAAACAATAATAACATCACACTTACCTTTACTGAAGACTCTTGTTGGTGTATGAATAAAAAATGTCATTACGTATGTTAGGAATTGTGGCGACAGCAGAGGAGTTTGTTTGGAGACAGGACAAGATAGTCCTTCAATATGACACTAATATCAACTCTACGGCTTATTTATCTATCATAATTCATCTAATATGACATAATAAACAATATTAATAACATAGAAACATGACATATACTCTAGAATGAGTAAAATACGTATGTCATTACGTACGTCACGAGTGGAGTTGTGTTGTTGTTGGGTTTATAAGGGCCAATGACAGATTAAGCCGTACATAGTGGTGGTGAAGGTGACAGGCGGCGGTGTTGTCAGTGGCCCTATATACCTCCAATAATATTGGAGGAGTTAGTTTCGTGCTGTCCTTTTTCTATCTATTAATCACTTAACTTACTTGCTATACTGTTAATGCTACACTTTATCGCTGGCTGGCGCTATAGCCTTTATCGACTCGTGCTGCTTTAGTATCATACATATCGTAGAATCACTGAAGAAGGCACATTCTTCCCTCCCTCTTCCTCCTCCACTTTGGTACTTTGTTATGAGTTCTTTCTTGAATTCTATCATGTTTCTCACCTTCTTTACCAAAGGGCTGGCACTAGGAGCTTTCTTTGGGCCCATGGTGGCTTATTTAGCAGTTGCAAGCACAAAAATGAATGGAATATTACGAAATGTATCTTATGAATGCGTGGGGTGATGGTCACTCGCCGATAAGCAATGCCACACTGACTGTGAATGGTGTGGGAGGCTGGCTTTGTGCGCGCGCTGAAGCTGGGAGGCCGCTCGGACGCATACTGTACGACAGACGAATCGAGAGGCAAATCACAAACCGTGAGACTACATTTTGACAAAAAAAAGTTGCCAACGGCAAAATTCACGAAGTGCAAGGCTCACGAAACTCGAGGGTCCACTGTATAAGCCAATGCCTTGAAAGAAGGAGTGTATTGGTCATAGAAACATGCTCTGAATTCATACCATTAAAAATGAGAGTACAATATGCATAAGAAATGACACTTCCTCTATATGGAGACAAAAATAGATGGAAGTTATAAGAGGAACCAGACTCTCAAGATAAGACATATACAGTGGACCCTCGAGTAACGTAAAAACTTCATTCCAGAAGCATGCTCAAGTGCCATTACCGAACGAATTTATTCCCTTAAGAAAAAATGTCAAGTAGGTTAGTCCATTTCAGACCCCCAAAAATGCACTTACAATATTATACTTAAATAATTGTACGATTTCCGGGGTGTATGTAACTCGGGGGTCCACTGTATTACCGATTCTAATCACAGAAAATATTACGGTTAAATTGAAGGCATCTTACAATGCCCAGGAAAGAGAGGAAAATACTAAAGTAAAATTAAATGGAAAACAAAATTTTTTCATGCAAAATCAATCTTCATTATTAGGCCCTTTGCTGACAACAAAGACACAAGCAAAATATTGAGAATACGATATGACTCAAGTGTTTGGCGAGACATTAATCTGCTTAACCCTTAAACGGTCCAAACGTATATATACGTTACCTCGCCCAGTGCCCCGAATATTTTGAAAAAAAAAAAAAAAATTATAGAAATAAAGAGCACAATTTTCTAAGTGTTATAGGATAAAAATAAAAACTTTAGGGTCAGTACTTACCGAGATATGACACCGTGAAGTTGGCACTTGGCGATCACATGATGGCAACATGAAGCACTGCCGCTTGCAGAAAATCTACATATTTTCCATTTCTTCCATTTTTTTTATATTCTTGGTTTTTATTATATATGATAGCTATTTTACAGTAAATCTTTTGATTTCAATGTCAATTGTTGTTTATACACCAATATTATATACAAAAATTATCATCATACTGACACAAACACACATGTACACACTGATAGGTGATTTTGCTCACCTGGCTGAATCACATTCTATTATCTACAACTATATACAAGTATTTACATGTCCCACTTATGTTTCTAGAAGTCCACAATTGTATGATACTCCATGAAGCATGGATTCATACAGAGTGCCACCCCACACTGGTGACATATGAATCGTGTGTCCTTCCGCTGTTGTGGTCGTTTTGTGGTGGTAGCACACACAACACACTTCTTCTGGGAATGCTTCTTCTTTGGGGTAGGTGGTAAAGGTACCAGGTAGTGACAGTTAGGGATGATTCGGGCTGGCACTTCCCCCACTGGCTGTGGTTGTAGTTGAGGAACAAGTCGCTGTTGAGGGGCAGGTACAGGTGTGGTACCATACTTTTTTGCTATCTGTTTTACGATATTCAGGGAGAATTCCGCAAAATGTTGTCGTTTTCCAGTCTTTATTTCATACATATTGAATGCATTGATCACTGCAATGTCTACAAGGTGGAAAAAGTTTTATATACCACTTGCATGTCACACTTGTCAACTAGTCGCATATTGCTCATATAGTCGACGACAACAGCTGGTTTGACAATATGTTCATTGGTGAGCCGGCTCATTTTGTCTGTTTGTACCATCTCGTTTCTGTGGTTGGTTGACAGAAATGTCACGTCCCGTTTGTCATGCCACGTCAGTGCCATGATGTCATTGGCATGAAACATTTGCACTGCACCTTCAACACTGCCACTGAAGCTTGGCATAGGTTTTCTATTCCTTCTCACTGTTCCACATATATCAGTATTGTTCACACGCAGGAAATCAGCGAGCATAGGGCTTGTATACCAGTTGTCTGTGTACAATGTATAGCCCTTGCCAAGGTATGGTTCCATCATCCTGCGAACAACATCACCAGAAATGCCCAACATGCGCCTGGTATCGTCGAGTTTTTTTTTCCCAGTGTATACAATGACATCTAACACAAGACCTGTCTCACAGTCGCACATAACAAAAAGTTTTATACCAAAGCGATTACGTTTGCTCGGAATATATTGCTTGAATGACAGGCGTCCCTTGAATAGAATAAAGGACTCGTCGACAACAATGTTCTTGAAAGGATAAAAGTATGCACTGAATTTCTGCTTCAGGTACATAAACACTTCCCGGATTTTGTATAGAAGGTCATTTCTGTTGGGCATATTCCTGTCTGAGAAGTGCAACATTCGTAGCAACAGAATGAATCTGTTGCAGAAAAGGAGGTCACGGAAGACAGGAGTACTGATGAAGTGGTCTGTGGACCAGTAGTTACGTATATTGTTCTTATAGGTATGTGGCATAAGCATGACAGTGGCAAGGAATAAATACATTTCAGTCACTGTTGTGTCTTTCCACCTGCGCAGCCGTGATGATTCTCCAACCTCTTCTGTGTTGTCCATGACATAGCGATAATAATTGTTCGTCTGGGTCACTATCAAGTTCATTATAGGCTCGTCAAAGTATAACTGGAAAAAGTCTAACTCTGTAGACTCATTTGTTATGGGACATTCTGGCAGGATGCCACTTCCACTCACATCAAAATCAAAAGGCTGTGGCACGAATACACTTTGTGTCCACTTCCACTCTCGGTCACATGGTGCAGGGTGGACCTGTTGCATGGGATGTGGGGGAGCAAGTGGGGGGGACAGGAGTGGAGGCAGCACATGGCTGAGGGGGTGCCGGGCTGTCCTTTGTCTGTCCAGACACCGTGCTACCCACCACTTCTTCCTCAATCCCCGCAAATTCACCTTCATGATCACTATCACTATCAGTGGCCGGGGTTTTGGATCGTGACCTGCCACGACCCTTGGGGACTGCATATGGCACACTTCCTGAACATAGGCGACGATGCCTAAAAGTACGCTTCACAGGTGAATAATGAACATCACTATCACTAGACAAATCCTGCAATGGCATAAAATCAATCTCATCATCACTTACATCACTTTCACTATCACTAAAACACCGGGAAAATGATAGTTTCCTCTTGCGTAGCTGCCTATGGGAAACACTCGCCACTCCAGAGGTGCTTGGCCCAGGGTCTTGTGTGGCCACACTGGCCACCCCAAAGTGCTTGGCCTAGGGACTGGTGTTTCCACACTGGCTACCCCAGAGGTGCTTGGCCCAGGGTCTGGTGTGGCCACAGTGGCCACCCCAGAGGTGATGGGCTGAGGGTCACTAATTCCTTGATTATTAGTGGCCACATAGGTGTCAAATCCACTAATCTCACGTTGTATATCACTTTCCTCGAATAATACAGTGTTAATATGACGAGGCGTGAGTGAATCACGAGGATGTGCCATGATGTTGACCCAAGATGGAGCTGAATGTAACTGGTCCTACCATTTGGTACCCAGGCGTCCAGGATTTTTTTATCCCGGCGCACACTGAGTGCACAGACCCATTCTCTCATGCCTAGGCGACTCAGGCCTATAGCGCCAATTTTGAAGGAATGAAAAATAAAACGTAAAATTACGGTTGGGGCAACAGCAGTGCCAACCTAAATATATGTGTGGACCGTTTAAGGGTTAAAGAATGGCAGAATAGAGAAATGTGAACTAATAGTGAATGTCATATATCTTTTATTGCACGTTTTAACCCTTTCAGGGTCCGTCCCATAGATCTACGACTTTGAAGCCAGGGTTCAAACTGCAGATCTACGCCATGAGCTCAGCTCACTCAGATAACCTGTGAGCGGTAAATTTAGGCCTAGATATGAAATAACACATCTATGTGGTAAGTGTGCACAACATAAAACAAATCCTGCAGCATGCAGTGCACAATGAGAGAAAAAACTACGACCATAATTTTGAATTAAAACAGCGACTTTGCAGTGTTTTTTCGTATGTTTTTTACAGTTGTATTCATGATTTCTTGGTCTTGGTTGATAGAATGAAATATATATTACAGAAATAAAGATGATTTTGATTGGTTTTAGTAATGGAAATGGCTTGAAACTTAAGTTCAAAGTAGCAAAAATGTTCAATTTTTACTGATGTTCAAGAGTAAACAAATGTCATCACGAGTCTAATAATCGTCAGCTGGTGGGTCTAATATATGTTGACGAATGTCCTGATATTATTTACGTATACAATTATGACAACATTGCATAACAGTAAATCTTCTGTTTTTTGGTGTGAATAAAAATTCATTATGTGAATAAAAAATCAAAATGCAATTCATTTGTATAGCCTGAAAATGTAACTAATGAACAGAGGAAATGTTAGTTTAGTGCCAGGAATGCCTGCAATGTTTATTCTGGATCCTATTTTGAAATTGGAATATTTTGAACTTTGTGTTAAATTGGCCAAATTATCAATTTTTGATCACTTTATTGGGTAGTTGAAACAGTTGACTGGACGATTTCTTGTGCTCAATCGATAAAATAGAAGTAAATCTAGTTAAATAGCTAAGAATTTGGTCGACTGGAATAATGTAATTGGCCTAAAATGGGAGTCAAAGTCAGCAAAATCGCTGATGCGTAAATATCGCTGACGCATCAAAATTTGTGAGAGTGTAATTTCATCAATTTTCTATCAAATTTCGTACTTTTTGCTTTATTACCTTCAGAAAAATATTCTCTACCATTTCATAAGAAAAAATAACAATTTTTTTTTTTTTAAATTCTTGGACCCTGGCTGTCACTCTGAGATTTGGCATTTGGACCCTGAAAGGGTTAAACATGACAACTATGTAAATAACAATAAAGATCACAACATAGTCTGTGTTTATGCATGTTCTAGAAAGTGTGCCTAACAGGAACTGTATGTAAAATGCTAACTTTCTCTTAGTATTCACAACTTACAAACCTCAATCATTGAGGAAGCATCATCATCTGAATGCTTTAGGTCCTTTCCTGACTCTGAAGCATCTTCAATGTCCTCCCCACATTCTTCTTCATTCTCCACATACTCACTGTTGAGACACAATGCTGCCAAGGAAAATTACATTAAAGAAGTACTGTACATTAATAATAAAATTACAATATTTACAATGACACACACTTTTCTTTGAGTGGGTGAAAGAGGAAAGGGAACATTGCATTAATTTGTTTCAGTATAGAAAAACTACACAGCATGGGTAATAAGAAGCAATCTCTTCTAGAATTCCAAGTATGAAAGTGTGCCCAACCTGTTAGTATAAAAGAAACCAATATATCCACAAAAATGAAATGTGAAAAAAGCTGCCAAAGACCTGGGCAGAACAAGCTGTTGAAGATCTAGACAAACAACTTTTTGTATTTCTTTCTGCAGTATACAAAATGTAGTTTACATGTAATAAAATATTGTTAAGCACAAAAGAAAGCCACTAGTATGTAGTGCATTCTGGGAACACAAAGTACCTTTAACTTGCAATGAAGTTTTCCTTGGTCAAGCTTTTGTGTGTGTACAGTGGTACCTCGACTTACGAGCAGCTCCCAACTCGAACAATTATGTAAGTGTATTTCTGTAAGTGCTTTTGTAAGTGTAATTTTGGGGGTCTGAAACAGATTAATCTAATTTACATTATTCCTTATGGGAACAAATTCGTTTAGTATCGGCACTCAAACAGCCTTCTGAAACGAATTATGCTCGTAAATCGAGGTACCACTGTAGCTCTAGAGATCACCAAACATCTCCCCTTCTAGAGAAAAAACCATTGTGTAATTAAAATTCACAAATTGCTAAACCCATACAAGTCATTCAGTGCCACCACTGTACTAAAAGGCATTCTGATGGTTTTGATCCAAAGACGACTGTCTTGTTCTCAATTACACTGGTACTGATCATAACACAAGATACAGATCACTTTTTGATGTACCCCGTGTCCATAGCAACCTATGTAAAAATTCTATGCACATAAAGGGCCCCAGAATCTGGAACTCATTACCAGGAAATGCTAAAATAACCTTGTCTGAAAATCAATTTAAGACTTCTCAAAAACCACCTACTCACCCTAAACTAAATACAGTGGTCCCCCGAGTAACGAAAAAACTTCATCCCAGAATAAATAACAAAAAGACACAATACCGCGACTGGAACAATACACACACAACCCGCACATATAAAGAGAGAGCTACGAGCGTGTCGACTTGGACCATTTACAAAGTGACTTTGTAAATGGTCCAAGTCGGGCCGAAACGTCGTCGTAAGCTCCTCTCTTTTATATGTGCGGGTTGTGTGTGTATTCATCCCAGAAGCCTGCTCAAGTGCCATTACCGAACGAATTTACTCCCTTAAGGAATAATGTCACGTAGGTTAGTCTATTTCAGGCCCCCAAAAATACACTTCCACAAGCACTTACAATATTATACTTACATAACTGTACGATTTCCGGGGTGTTCGTTACTCGGAAGACTGCTGTACTCATACTGTAAATTGCTTTCAAAAATGCTCAAAGTTATTTTCCTATAAAATAATTTCAATTTTTACTATTATGTTACCACCTAATCACCCTAAACTAAATACTCAAACTGTAAATTACTCTCAAAATGCTCAATGTTATTTTCATTAATATAATTTAATTTTTACTGTTATGTTACCAACCTACTAAACACTCGTTACAATGTCTATCATCATTTTGCAATGAACAATGTATTATCATCATATCATAATTTGAACGATCTACCAATACAAACTCACTCAATTACTCTAGTATTATGTTCATAGTCTATAAGCCATTAGATTAAGCTGCCTCTAATGCCATGGCATGCCAGAGGCTCTCGCACTTCAATTTATGATTGTAATGTAAACCTATGTACACGAGCAAAGAAATAAAATTGTATTGTATTGTATGTATTGTACTGTATGACATCTATTTAGCCTAGCAGCAGTCCCAGAATTCTTATGCAAAGCACTTTGTCACCTTGTAAATTTTGGCAACTGCCCTTTTCCGCCACTTATGGCCTTCTAGAATTCACGGTGGCTGGGATAGAACAAAGAGAGTGATGAAGCAGGGACAAGAGAATCAGTCATACTGTCTCACAAATAAACAATAACAAGAACTGTAATTACGGACCTGTACACATATATGGATGAAAGGTTGAATCTTAGCTCCTAACTTCAACTTTCTACTTGTCAGAATCACTCTCTCTACTGCCACCATCACTTCCTCATCAAGATCATTCCACTAAAGAGACTAAAGACGTACTTTTTTACATCCCTGTGGTTCATCTGTGTCCTTTAATTCCAGCTCTGCCCCTGAGTACCCATTTCTCACCTCTGTCTACCCTATCAATTCCTTTGAGTATTTCCTATACTGTTATCATTTCTCCCCTGGTTATTCCATCCATCAGTGTTGTTAGACTCAATACCGATAGTTTTTCCACAGTGCTCATAAACCTTAGTTCTGAAACTAGTTTTGTTACATATCTCTTCACTTTCTCTTACTTTCTTAACACAGTTTTTCAGGTGTGGGTTCCATGCCAAAGCTGCATACTCCAAGATGGGTCTGACATAGATAGTAAAAAGGGCCCAGCATGATTCTGTTGAGCTCTAGCATTAAGTACTTAGTGAATAAGTCTTTAGAATAAACTGCCCCTAATGCCATGGCATGCCAGTGGCTCTCCTTGCATTACAGTTTTATAATTGTAACTACCAATAACAGTGTACACTTGTAACATGCATCGAAATAAAAATATTATTATTATTATTATTATTCCTTAAGGCTGTAGCTGCAAGAGCAGAGTTAAGCTCATGGTGTTCTGTCTTAGGTATTTAATCTACCATACTCTTAACTTCCAGTTTTTGTGGCATTTACTACATACTCTTGTTACCGATTCCGCTATTCTACCATTCTGTGAAGAATAATTTTTTTTTTTTTTTAGCATTCTACTGGCATCTTTTCTTCTTTGGTTAATAGTTATAACATTCTTGCTAATGGTAATGTATGTAAATCTTCCTTGTTAATTATTTTATTGTATCCTTTTAGATGTGGTAATCACATTTTCCTTTTCTTCCTGTTAGTTAATATTAAATGCTTTCATTACTTCATAATTCGTAATTTTTAGTACTGGGAGCACATTTTCCTCAAAGCTACGCATGTGCACGACCACACAAACAGCCAATTAAGCAACACAAACTAAATATTCAGTCCACACATTTTTTGTGAATGATTTTAGTTGTCAATTACTAGCTTATTCAATATTTTAGTAATGACTTGGAAAAGCTTGTAAACCAAGCAAAATATTGCCATTTTTAAAATGATTCACACTGCATTAAAGGGTCCTATTTTTTACTTATATTCTAGTACAGTAGCTTAATTTTTTGTTGCAAATGTATTCTATCTCTTACATAGCTGTAAGCTATAGTAACTTTAAAAACTACATTAATATATAGATTATTTCCCTGTATTATACATTCTCACACTACTTTCACATTTAATGAATATAAAGCTAATTTAAATTTAAATCCAAGATAAAAAAAAAACTGGAAGAACAGTGACTGGGAGGAATATAGCTGTTTGTCTTTGAACTTTTTTTTAGTTTGTTCATATTTCTTTTAGTTGTGGACACCATACTGCCATTGTATATTATCATTTTATTTTAGCATATCTTAATCTTTTTTTTTTAGCATTTTCCATCCATATGTCTAAAGACTATTTTAAAAAGGCTATTGATGTATAGGAGTTTCTCACAATTTCATTACTAAGACTTTCTGGTGACAATCTTTCATCAATGAAAATTTTAACATTTTATTACTCTATTTTTTCCCTTCCAATTATAATGCATGGCATTTCTCCACACTTTTATTTTCATCCATGTATCACGTTACTTTCTCAAACATTCAGCAATTTAGTGAAAAATTAGGAAGTATGATTACTGATGCACACATGAACAAAGACCACTTAATCCTCACAGGCGACTTCAATATAAACCTCCTACAAGATCAGGACCCACTAGTAACTGAATTCACAAACACTATGAGCAACTGCTTGCTGCTCCCGACAATAACAAAAAATACGAGAATCTCTGAGACCTGTGCCTCTCTATTAGACCATATCTGGACTAACACCATATCCCCATTAAAATCAGGCATAATCACAGACAATACCACTGACCACTACCCGACCTTTCTCATAACAAATCTCGGAAAATTACCACTAGAGACTACTAAAGTTACCTTCAGACTACATAATGAGACAGCTATAAATAGCTTTATAACAGCTATGACAAACATTGACTGGCAAACAGAAATAGACAACTTCCCAGATACTGACTTATGTACGTATTAATAATTTTCTTAAAAAGACCCAATACCTCTATAATAAGCACTGCCCTAAAAAAACTAAACAAATCACAACTAAAAGATTAAATAGTCCCTGGCTAACCCCAGCATACTCAAGTCCATTAATATAAAGCACCTATATGAAAACAGTACAGAATGGGACAAATATCAAGAGAACAAACAAAACGCTACTCATCAAACCTAACGAGTCTGATAAGAAGGTCAAAAAACTGTACTATGAGAACAGATTACATAACTTAAAGGTGATATAAAAAGACCTGGAAAACCCTATCTGAAATTCTAGGAACAAAAAGATATCCACAAACAGAACAATCAAACTAACAAAACCAGATGAACCCCTACTCCCACCTATTGAAACAGCAAACAAACTCAATGATTTCTTCTCCACCATAGGTAAAATGCTGGCAAGCAAAATCCCAAGTTCTAATACTCCACCTAACGACTATCTCACTGGCACCTATCCGAACACACTATTCCTAGCCCCAACCAACCCAATAGAAGTTTCACTTATAATCAACACATTAAAAAACAAAGCAGGTGACCTAAATAACTTACCACCTTATATATACAAAAAAACCTCTCAAGTTCTCTCACCAATTATTGCAACACTTTTTAACAAATCCATTGAATCCTCTACCTTCCCATCAATACTCAAAATAGCGAGGGTCACCCCAATACATAAGGGACGAGATCAAGCAGACCTGAATAACTACAGGCCGATATCTAACTTACCCCTTCTCTCCAAAATCTTTGAAAAATTAATTCATAGACAAATATATTCCTACCTCACCTCCAACAACGTACTCAACCACTGTCAATTTGGATTCAGGCCTGATAAAAATACAAATGATGCCATTATACACATGTTAGAAATAATTTACACCGCCCTTGAGAAAAAAGAAATCCCAGTGGGAATCTTCATTGATTTACGTAAAGCTTTTGATACAGTTGACCATGATCTGTTACACTTAAAATTATCGCACTATGGTATAAGAGGACACTCCTTAAACTACCTAAAATCATACCTTAGCAACAGAAACCAATATGTGTACACAAATGGAGCTAGCTCCACCGCGCAAACTATTACCGTAGGTGTCCCACAGGGAAGTGTTCTTGGCCCACTACTCTTTCTCATTTACATTAACGACCTACCAAATGCATCTCAACTACTCAAATCCATACTTTTTGCAGATGACACTACATACGTTATCTCTCACCCAAGCCCAGACACACTAGCCAACACTGCAAATACTGAATTGCAGAAAATGTCTACCTGGATGATGACCAACAAACTTACTCTCAATATTGATAAAACCTATTTTATCCAGTTTGGGAACAGAGCTGCAAACGCACCACTTAACATAATGATAAACGGGTCCCCTATCGCAAAACTCACAGAGGAAAATTCTTAGGAATACATCTTGACAGTGGCCTCAAATTTCAGACACACATACAACAAATCTCCAAGAAAGTCTCAAAGACCGTGGGAATACTATCCAAGATACGGTACTATGTTCCACAACCAGCTCTCCTTACCCTATATCACTCACTCATTTACCCCTACCTCACCTATGGAATCTGCGCATGGGGCTCTACATCAATAACTCATCTCAGACCACTAATAACACAACAAAAGGCAGCAGTTAGAATGATAACAAATTCTCACTCCAGGCAACATACTCCACCAATATTCAAAAACCTAAACTTACTCACCATACAAGACATCCATACTTTTTACTGTGCCTATTACAT
Source organism: Cherax destructor (assembly GCA_009830355.1). Taxonomy (NCBI): domain Eukaryota; kingdom Metazoa; phylum Arthropoda; class Malacostraca; order Decapoda; family Parastacidae; genus Cherax; species Cherax destructor. The sequence continues at coordinate 2,499 of WNWK01007164.1, read as the reverse complement.
ACATAGAACACTATGCAGATATTAACCCACCACTCAAACTTCTCTTTACTAATTTTAGCAGGACACATGACCATAACACTAGACACAGATCACTCCTCGATGTTCCCGTGTCCACCTAACACTATGTAAAAACTCAATGCACATAAAAGGCACGAAAATTTGGAATTCATTACCTGTCATTGCCAAAGAAACCCTACCTGTACCCCAATTCAAAACGATGCTAAAAAACCACCTTCTCACCCAAAGCTAATTGCTCCATATCAACCATTCCCAGCAAAGTAGAATAATCACTTAACGTAAAACCTGACTTTAAAGTCAATGTAATGTATGAATGAACGAATGAATGAATGTAAAACCTATTATGAATAATACTTACTTTGCTAATTATTCCCACAACACTTACATTATAATGACCACGTAAACTAACTGCAATGCAATTGTTTTAAATTGTTATCTCACTCAATTAGTTGCATTGCTGCAATAAATTGCTACAATTAATTGATATGTTCAACTTATATTCAAACTTTAAAACTTAGATATGCAACTTTACTTATTTTATAAATTATCAACCATAACTTTTTATTATTTTATTATTATTATTGCCTTAATTTGTTTAATCTGATTTAATTAATTTTATAATGAAGACAAAAGTACAAAACTATGTTCAAATTTCATAGCTTAAATACTCACCTTTACTCATTGTATACTATCTACAAAAATTCTTACAATTTAGTTTTAAGTTAATTTTAAGTCTGCCCAAAATGCCCTGCATACTAGGGGCTTTTGGCATGTACACCTCATGTAATCTCAATAACCAAATGTAATTCTTTGTATCATGTCCAAATAAAAATATTATTATTATTATTATTATTTAGATAGTTGTAGTGTTGAACACAGGCTGTTGAGCCTCTGGATGACAATCTAACAACCTAAGTGGCATTTTATACTGTCTCAGGCAGGAATGTACTTTTTTCAAGCATTACAATATTTTAAAAACAGTGTCAGTGACAAACACATACATATGAGACAACACATACGTAAAATACTGTACAGATCTAAAAAAAACAACTCAAATGTACAAATCCACCATTAAGCTCACTGATAAATACCAAAAAGCAGATTTATGATCACTGTAACAGACTGAAATATTGTACTACAAGAAGTTGCTGAATTATGTAGGATAAAAGTATCATTCATATTTAACCCTTTCAGGATCCAAGCCATAGATCTACACATTGTCTACAGGGTCCAAGAATTTTCAAAAAAAAATTTTTTTTTTTTTTTTCTTATGAAATGGTGGAGAATCTTTTTCTAAAGGTAATAAAACAAAAAGTACGAAATTTGGTGGAAAACTGTCAGTGATATTTACATTTTGGCGATTTTGCCTACTTTGACTACTATTTTAGGCCAATTACATTATTCTAATTGACCAAATTCTTAGCTATTTCATTAATATTGCTTCTATTTTATTGATTGAGCACAAGAAACTGCCCAATCAACTTTTTCAAGTAGCCAATAAAGTGATCAGAAATTGGTAATTTTGCCAATTTCACACAAATTTCAAAATACTATTCCAATTTCAAAACAGTGTCCAGAATAAACAATGCTGGCATTCCTGGCACTAAAATAACATTTCCTCTGTTTATTAGTTACATTTCCAGGCTTTACAGATGAATTCCATTTTGATTTTTGATTTACATAAAGAATTTTTATTCACACCAAAAAATAGATAATTACTCTTATGCAATATTGTAATAATTGTATAAACACTATCAGTGCATTTGTAAACATATATTAGACCCACCAGTTGACGTGTATTGGTCGTGTGATGTGATTTGTTTACTCTTGAAAATCAACAAAAATCAAAATTTCTGCTACTTTGAGCTCAATTAGAAGCTATTTTCAGTAATAAAATCATCTCTATTTCTGTAATATATCTTCCATTCTATCAAATGAGACCAAGAAACTGCAAATACAACTGTAAAAACCACATGAAAATACACCACAAAGTTGCTGTTTTAATCGAAAAACACAGTCGCAGTTTTTTTCTCATTATGCACTGCGTGCTTCAGGATTTACTTTATATGGTGCACACTTACCACATAGATGCATTCTCATATCTAGGCCCAAATTTACTGATCATAGCTTATCTGAATGAGCTGAACTCATGGCGTAGATCTACGGTTTGGACCCTGTGGACAATGCGTAGATCTACGGCTTGGACCCTGAAAGGGTTAAAATAAAGTAGGTTAAATAATGACTTAAGTCTTCATACCTGTTTCATATCCTTGACAACTGTGGACAGACTCTGACTCAGATCCAGTGCTAGGATGAGAAGGAAGCAGGACCCTGGAGAAAGAGGTAGAAGGAACTACCTGTTCATGATTCTTCCTACAAGGCAACGTTTCTTCAGGCTTCTGTCTAGATGATCCAGGAACTGGAGAGGTGGTTAAGCATCCCTGGACATGTTCAGAATTCAAAGTTGTAGAAGCACTTCCT